>JAUKPS010031053.1:0-47515 GCA_032273165.1 Chlorellidium tetrabotrys | reverse complement strand
AATATGTGTAAATGATCTCATATGAGATATAAAGCTAAAAGCCAAAGATTCGATCAGTTTGAGATTGACGTAATATGTCGGGAATACCCCATCGGCGGATGCAAAGCAGTTCAATTAATTATTGATAGAACTTCTGATGCAATACGCCATAAAGCTAAATCACTACAAATCACAAGAATCCCGGAATTTAGGAATTCCGCAATTGATTGTAGAGATTTTATGGAAGCGATTACTCCTAAAACGTCATATTTACTAGGAATGATATGGGGGGACGGTCATGTTCGCTCGGATCGCAAATGCGGAACTAATTTAGTGAGTATTACTCTGGCGGAGGAGGATTTCAATGAAATTAAATATTTATTGGACCGCTTCGCCATTGTAAAAGTTAAAAAACAGAAGGAAAGCTGGAAGCAATGTTGGCGCGCTCAAATACATCATAAAGTTCTTGTTAATTTTCTCAAAGACCATGATTTTCTCGAAAAATCGTATATTTCTCCATGTAAAATTTTGAATTTCATCCCGGAGTATCTGAGGCACTACTTTTTTAGAGGCTGGTTCGATGCCGATGGAAGCAATAATGGACTTCCTACTCGCCGCAGCGGAGTTATTATCTCCGGGTCTTATAATCAAGATTGGGCCGCAATGGAGAGTTTATGCAAATCGCTAGAAATAGACTATACTATACGGAGGGTAGTTCGGAAAAACAAAAAAAGCGGGAAGATAAATCGCCATTCTGTACTATGTTTCGGAGCATACCGACAAATGATTAGGTTTCGAGACTACCTATATCAAGGAGAGCAATTCGGCCTCTCCCGGAAAAAGAGTAATTTCTTTTCCATTCAGACCCCACTGAGAACGAAAGCACTACATAAATAAGCAAGTTTTTGACAGGCTTAAATACAACTTGAAATTCTAAAATGATTAAGAGAAATACACTCAAATTCCGAGCCTTCGATTCAGCGATGAATCTAATGATATGCGAGGGATTCCATATTATTGGGGAAGTGATGATGTTTGGTCTGATTGACCAGCATATTGCGGAAAATCTTCTAGGAAAAGGAAGTTTAGAGAGATATAATGACATTATTATTACGCAGTTTACTGGACTTAAAGATTCTACGCAGAAAGAAATCTATGAGGGAGATATTGTAAAATTAAATTCAGAAAGTATCGTTCAAGAGGTAGTATTCGGAAAATTATCAGACGGAAAAGATAAAGAGGGCGTTACTTGTTTCTTCTTGGATGGCTCAAGATTCGGTAATGGTTGGGTAGAATCAAGATTTGATAGTAAAAATTACGAAATCATTGGCAACATTTTTGAAAACCTAAAACTAATCAAGTAATGTCTTTCCTTTCAAAATTTGAAGCAATAGAGGTTCCGTCCATAACGAACGGGGTGTTGCTTCCGACGATTAAACTTGACGACAAAACAATCGCCAAGTTTTCAATTCCGGAAGGTGCCTCCAACTATGAAGCTCTTAGGCGCATGGCGTATAAGGGTTTCTTGGAAAAATTGGAAAGAGGGAAGATTCGACAGGAAGATAAGAATAAGTATATCGAAAGGGTTAAGGTAGAACTTGAAATAGTAGAGAAGTTGAAGTTCACGGACTATTTCCTTATTATAGCCGACATGGTTAATTTTTGCCGTGAATCCGACATTCCCGTTGGCTTTGGAAGAGGAAGTGCAAGTGGAAGCTGCTTACTATTCTTGCTTGGAGTTACGGGGGTTGATCCAATTAAATTTAACCTACTCTTTGAAAGATTTATCTCTCCGTCTCGTTCAAAGTTTTCCATTATAGATGGGAAAATTTATCTGTCCGGCTCAATCCCCGACGTTGACCAAGACGTATGCTTTGCGCGCCGACAGGAGGTTGTGGATTATTTGCAAGCCAAGTATCCAAATCGAATATCTCGGATATTGAACATCGCAACCCTTACCGGGAAAAGTCTTATCAAAGAATCCGGGAAAGTTGTATATGAAAAGCATGAATCTGAAATGCACGAAATATCCAATATGGTTCCCGCCATCTTTGGTAAGATAGAAAATATCGAAAAGACGTACGATAATAATCCTCGCTTCAAGGCGTGGTGCGACGAGTTTCCTATCGCCTTTGATATGGCTCTGCATCTTAGAGATTTAGTTAAGAATAAAAGCGTTCACGCAAGCGGCTTAACTCTATCAAATCCCCCTATTGATTCTATTTGTCCGCTAGAACTAAACAGCGAAGGCAATATAGTAAGCGGGTTTAATATGGATGATCTATCAGAAATGATAGTTAAAATAGACCTGCTTGCGCTCAAAACCCTTACCCATATAGACATGGTGTGTAAAATGGTCAAAATCAAAATGGATGATATTGATTTTGAAGACCCCGAAATTTATAAATACCTATCAAATACGAGGCACTTCTATGGAATCTTCCAGTTAGAGGCCGATTTTGCCCAACAGGTATGCAAGAGAATTAAGCCGGAGAACGTAGAGGAACTGTCCCACATTATGTCCCTCGCCCGGCCCGGAGCCTTGGCCTTCATCACGGAGTATATTGATCTAAAGAAGTCTGGGGAGGTTAAATCACTTCACCCTGAATTCGATCCAATATTGGATAAATCAAGGGGCATAATAATATTCCAAGAGCAAATCATGCTCATACTTAATAAAATGGGTATCTCTCTTGAAGATTCCTATCAAGTTATCAAAATCATAGGTAAAAAGCTTACCGACAAGGTTGACGAGTGGGAGGAAATCGTATATAGGAATGCCGAGAAGAATAATTTCTCCAAAGAAATAGCCTCCTTGGTATGGAAGACAATCAAAGCATCCGCCGATTATAGCTTTAATGCCAGCCACGCAATTTCCTATAGCATATTGGCGGCGATTACAGCATACCTAAAGCATAAATACCCCCTTGAATTCCTATTCGGTTGCCTAGAAATGGCTAAATTTGAAACGAAGCCTCACGAGGAAATACAGAAAATCACGGCGGAAATGGTGGAGATGGGAATAAGAATACTTCCTCCCGATTTCTCTATCGGTAATGAGGGCTTTACGCTAGACGGCAATAATGTTCGATTTGGATTAACTGCCATAAAAGGAATATCCGACTTAACTATAGAAAAGCTTAGAAACTTCTCCATAAAAGATGCCAATAAGTTTGAGATTTTCCAGTCGGCGTCTCAAACAGGGATTGACGTAGGCACGCTATCCGCCTTAATACAGGCCGGAGCTTTAATTGATAATCAGGGGAGTAGGAATAAACTCGTATTGGAGTGCCGGTTATGGAATCTGCTTACAGATAGGGAAAAGGAATATTGCTTGGCGAATGGGCGTAAGTTTGACTACGATATTATAGAAATGGTCAAAAACATAGGAGACTGGGTTGGCGTTAATGGGAAATCCTTTTCGAGAAAGACGCGCCCGGATACCATACGTAAAAATTACGAACCATTCAAGAAGATGTATGAATTGAATAGCTTCAACGAGGAGCTTGCCAATTTTAGATTTGAAGAAGAGTTATTGGGGTTTAGTTATTCAACCAATCTACAAAAGATTTTCTCCAAAACCTGTCCCGAATTACTAACAATAAGGGAGGCGGATAACATGGAAAACAAGGAAACGGGAACCTTCGTTGGAAAGGTGGATAATGTTGTCCACGCTACCTCGAAAAACAAAAAGAGATATACAAAGATTTTCTTCTCGGACGGTACTGGATCAATTATCGGCCTTCTTTTCGATCCAAATAGGGAAAGACTAGAAAAAGAAAAGAAAATACCCAAGATTGGGGAGATATGCGGATTTAAAGGGCAAAAATCAAACGACATATTATTCATATCGGCCCTTAGCCCGCAAGGCGGAAAAATATTCACACAAGTATCAGATGTTAAAAAAGAACTATTGTCAGAAAAGTAAGAAAGAGCATTTCGGCCTACTGGAACTCGCCTATTCGGATATTTCCAATATAATACCGGAGTTTCCTTCGGTGTATATTGGGAACCATCGTTCAAAAACTTGGAACCCGGAGTATCTAATTCCTATAGATAAGGGGGATTATTTAATAGTACTCAACTCAAATATGTCTGTATTCTGGGAGGGAAACGTCCCCTACTCCTATTCAAATTTCGGGAAGGAGACATCCAACAAAACACTCTCCCATTCTCTGTATAAAAAATTTTTCATTGAAAGAAAGTTCGCCATTTTAGTGAAAGAAGGTCAAGAAAGCATATAGTTAGGCATGGACATTATATTCACCGCGGAAGACATACTTCCCCGCTCTCGAAACAAACCCACAAGCTTCCTATCTCTAAGGGATATTTGGCCCCATTTGGTAAAGCGCGAATTAATAACGAGCGCTTCATCCGTGTTTTGCGTTACCAACGAGGCGATAGTTTCCTTTAAGAACAGGAAGGGACGCAATGAGATTATCTATCATAGTAAGCCGGATGTGATTCATAATCTATCCGAATCCGCCGTAATAAGCAGCAGCACTCCAAGTAATTACGATGATTCTTATTCATATCCCGGCGAGGCGTATGTTCCAACGAACACCAAAATTACCGATAACATACATGTCTGGAATACGCTCCCAAAAAAGTCTAGTATAAATGAAAATTATAATTACTAGGGATGTCAAGGGGCAGGATATATTGGAGTACATGCTTTGCCCTAAATGCGAAAACGAATCTCTAGTCTCTGAAAACGAGAGTTTGCACGAGGATTTGAAATATTACGGCACTTGCACTATAGTTTGTAAAAATTGCGGAGCCTTTTTTCAAACTGTTGATAAAAATGTCGAGAATTTCTATAAAAATGCAGAATGGGTAATGCTACCTAAAATCCAATGAAAAAGAGAGCGAAAATGAAAAGGTGTTCCTGTGAGGCCGATCAGGGCTTCATTGAAGCCTACGAAAATACAATTAGCCGCCAATTCGCGGGCATCACTTATATGACGGCCAAGTTTCGCTGCAAAAAATGCGGCAATGTTTATATTTCTGGCTGTTTTGTTAATAATGACGGTTCAATAGCAAATTTCACAAATGAGTAACGGAAAAGGAAGTAAAAGCAGAATCTCCAAACTAAAAGAGTTTCAGAAGAATTTTGATAAAATTCAATGGGCCAAAGACGCCCACAAGAAAACCAAGAAAGGGAAATCGAAAAGGTGAATCAACTAAAAGAATCATCCTTCGATACCTATTTGGATAAAATCATTTTCATTAGAGACGCTTTGAGAGGAGAAAAGGATGTTAAATGCAAGGGGTGCGGTTCAGATCAAATCCAGCTAACATTCTACGATACCACGAAAGCCAAAAGAACTTGCAGGAAATGCAGGTTTAGCTGGGAGCTTGTACATAAAATTTAATGCAGGTAATTAATATCTTCGGAACGTGTGGCGCGGGTAAATCAACTGCGGCGGCTGGACTATTTTGGCTTATGAAGAAGAACGGTTTTTCCGCCGAACTTATAAATGAGTACGCGAAAGAGCTTACTTGGGCGGAGCGGCACAAAATGCTTAAGGATCAGGTATATATCACCGCAAAGCAAAATCATAAAATGGATAGACTTAGAGGGAAGGTAAGGTATTGTATAACGGATTCTCCTCTCTTATTGGGAAACATTTATAAATTAGATGACTACTTCCCTTCTTATGTACCCCTACTAAAAGAGATTTTTAATTCTTATAATAACTTAAACTTCCTCCTAAAAAGGGTTCACCCATTTGAAGAAGTTGGAAGAAATCAGTCCGAAAAAGAATCAAATGAATTGGCGATTTCCATCCAGAGGATGCTAAACGGTTTCAATATACCTTATTACTTCCTTGATGGCGACGATAACGCACCCGAGAAAATATTTCAAATGATTTCCGAGAAAGAGGTCAAGAAAAAGTCATAGTAGAATTGAAACAAACAACCAATATGTATAACGAAGCACCAGCCAGCAAAACCGAAAAAGAACAAAAAGTATTCGTACTTAATGTAGAATTAGCCGACGTAAAAGCTCAAAAGAAGTCCACAGTTAAGGGATTTAATGAGGAGATTAAAAGGATTCAGGCCGAAATTAACGACCTGATCGCCGAAGATAAGAAAACATTTGAAGTAATTTAATAAGGCATACATGCCTAACATTTTAGGATTTATTTCCTAATCCCGCCGAAAGGCACAACAAACAACAAAACAAACAATAAATAATGAAAAACAGCAATACATCAAAAGCATCAAGTAACATGAACGCAACCTCCGCCCGCTCTTCTCGGAAGACGACATCCGTAAAGGCTGCTCCGGCAGTTGCATCCGCTAAAACCGCTACTGCTTCGACGGCAGTAATCGTTTCTCCTCGCGGCAAGCAGTATCCAGTTAGCAATATCGCGGCATTTGCCCGTCGCTTTAGCTTGGATGCCGGAAATCTAGGAAAGGTTCTCCGTGGACAGCGCGCCAACGTAAAGGGTTGGACTCGCTTGAATGGCTAATTCGGTAACATAAAATCAATCTGGCTCGCCCTCAAAAGGGGCGGGCCTTTTTGGGTGAAAGGTATATGAAATTAAACAAAAAGCAGGTCTTAGTATTGCTCGAAGACCCAAATACGATCAAAATTGGGGAAAAAGGGGGAAAGCACGATTGTCACTGGGAGTGTTACGTGGCGAAAATAGAAGAAAAGCACTACAGATTTTCTTTCGAGTGTAGTTACAACGAAGGGTATCAATTGGACTACGGAGTTAACGCCGAAGAGGTTAGACCAGTGGAGAAAGTTATCATTGACTGGGAGAAAGTATGAGGGTCTTCTTTTTCCACTTCAATAAACCCGCCTCAAGAGCCGCCGGAAAGCCACAGCTTACCGTGCATTATAATAAAAAATGTTATATAGTGGATTCGATACAGTGCGGCGTACCAACTCATTCTCACATACGCAAATCTCAGCCGCATATAGTGATGAAAGGGAAGTGCAAGGAGTTTAGAATAGTAAATAAAATTGCTCTTATTTGGTAGTATGAATATTAGAAAAGAAGATATAGATTACCTATTGTCTGACAAAATTACTAAAAAGGAATACTCCTCGTTAGTAAAAAGGATAGATGAGCAAGTAAATGTTATTTGGCGCAGTTTATGCAGCATTTCCAAAAGGAAAGTGGAATGGTGGGCATTTCAAAATGATCGTGAGCTTGGAGACGGAAATGGCTCTACAGGAGGCGAATTTGATCCCGACAATGATTCCGAGTGGATAACCATTATCGGGGATAGTGGATGGATTTTAGATAAATACTATCCATATAACGATGGGTTTCCTACGAGGTTTTTATGGGAAAAGGATTGGGAAATCGAAGTATCTAATGCAATCAAGGAGGCCGCGAAACTAAATACTGAAAAATCGGCAGCAAACAAACTTAAAAGAGCCGAAAGCAAACGTAAAAAAGCTGAAATGAAATCGCTTATTTCCTCAAAACTTTCAAAAGAAGAGTTAAAATACATTCAATTTAAATAGTCTTTTAAGTGTAATCTATTATACTAAACTATCGCTAATACGATACAACAAATAACAAACAAAATAACTACATATGGCACTTACAAAGAAAAACGCATACGATACAAAATCCGTCTTTTTGAAGATCAAATCAAAGGACGCAAACCTCAAAAATGTTTCTCCTTATTTCTCTCTAACCGAGAAAGTTGGAGACGATTGGGTAACAAGAGAGGATACCGTTGATTCCCTAACAGGAACCTTATTCAAGGTAGCCCCAAAGCAGCGCGAATATAACGGAGATATAATTAAAGGGGCCGCTCTTTATTTCCGAGATAATGACGAGGTTTATATTCTCGATCTAACATTCAACATGATCTCCAGAGGCATTCTAAATGCCGTACTTGGGATTCAAGACTTCTCCCAGCCTGTGGAAATTTCGCTATACGAAAGCAAGAAGGGTTTCCCGTCCGCTTCCGTTCGCGTAAATGGACAAAGGGCAGATTGGAAGTTTGCACTGGATGCGCTTCCCCAACCGGAAGTAACATCCTTTAAGGGCAAGGAGTTGAAAGATTACTCTAAGCTGGACGCCTTCTTCTTCGAGGAAGTATCCAATCTGGGCGCTAAACTTGGAGAACAGCACGCGGAGAAACCTTCATCTAAACAACCTACCGTCAGGGATATACCTCCTCACGATCCCGACCTAGACGAAACCGATGGCGAAGACGATAAAATTCCGTTTTAATTATTTCGGTTGAGCAGCGAAAACGAGGGTAACGTAAAAATTGCCCTCGTTTTTTTTAATTTTATGAGAAAAAAGAAAATAGTTTGGCATACTGATTTTTGCGGCGCGAAAACAGGAAATGGAAGAGCTTCCAGAGAGAATCTATTTCATCTTTTCCGCACTGGAAAGTATGACATAGTTGAATATGCGATGAATAAACCTTGGCAGAGCGCGGAATTTTCCCGTGTTCCTTGGAAGGTTTACGGCGCGATGCCGGAGAACGAACAGGAAATAGCTCATTTTCATAGCAATCCAAACAGGGAGGCCATATTTAGGCAAATAGCTTACGGCTCTCATAATATAGACAGAGTAATTGAACTCGAAAAGCCTGACGTATATATTGGATGTCAGGATATTTGGGCGTTTGCTGGATTTTGGGATAAAAAATGGTGGAGCAAGCTAACGCCAGTTCTAAATATAACACTGGACTCCTTGCCAATTCTTCCACAGGCGATAGAAGCGGCCAAAAAAACTCCAAATTTCTTTGTGTGGGCTAAATTCGCGCAAGAAGCCATGAATGAAATGGGGTTGGATAACGTCCGCACACTGCATGGGCCTATCAATACGGAGCAATTTAGAAAACTCTCCTTTGGCGAAAAGAAGTCTCTTAGAGATAGGTTTTCCATAGAAAGTGACTCATTTATCATAGGTTTTGTATTTAGGAATCAGCTTAGAAAATCGGTTCTTAATTTGCTCGAAGCCTTTCAGTTATTTCAGAATAATAACCCGAAGTCAAAAGCGAAGCTGCTTCTCCATACGAATTTTGAGGAAAAGGACCAGGGGTGGGATATTGTTTCCGAGGTGAATCGAATAGGCATAAATATAAACGACATACTCACTACCTATATCTGCCGTCACTGTAGGGAGTACGAAGTTAAGCCATTTTCCGGCCATGATGCCAAGTGCCCATTCTGCGGGATTTCTCCCGGAATCAGGCCCGACGCAAGGACCGGGCAATGCCATGCGAATGTAAATTTTGGAATAACTGAATCGCAGTTAAATGAGGTTTATAACTTGATGGATGTATATATCCACCCCTTCACTTCCGGGGGGCAGGAGATACCGATACAAGAGGCTAAGCTATGCGAACTGGTTACTTTGGTAACTAATTACTCATGTGGGACGGAATATTGTAACGAGGACTCCGGCGGCATGCCTTTGGAATGGTCATCGTATCGCGAACACCAGACGCAATTTATCAAAGCTTCAACGCTGCCATTTTCAATGTTCAAGCAGATTTCTAAATTCCATTCAATGGATGACAGGAAGAAGCAGGAAATGGGAAGAAAGGCCAGAGCCTTTATAATCAAAGAGTGTTCGTCGGAAAATGTTGGGGCAATCTGGGAAAGCATTATAGACGGCGCTCCATTTTGTGAATGGAATTGGGATATAAAAGAAAAGAAAACTAATACTGAATTTCCTTATGAGGAAATCGAGGATAATGGAGAGTTTGTTAACTCCCTTTATCATAATATCTTGCAAAGAGACGCCGACGAGGATGGGTTAAAAAATTGGCTATCAGATATTAGCAAAGGAAGGTCTAAGAAAAGTGTTTATGATTTCTTCATACAGGAAGCTAAAAACCTTAACGCCAAGAATTATCCGGTAAAAATTGAGGATTTAGTTGACAAGGACGACTTAGGGAAAGCCGTATTAGTTGCAATGCCCGGCACCATAGGGGATTGCTTTATAATAACCTCTCTTTTCGAGTCTATAAAGGAACTTTATCCAGACAAAGAGATATACGTTGGCACCGCCCCTCAATATGCTCCGATCTTTAGCGGAAACCCATACGTGAAGAAAATCATTCCATTTGCTCCTATTATGCTAAATGAACCCGCAATGATTGGGTGCGGGGGACACAAAGGAATATTTAATGTAATATATCACCCCGGATTGCTAACGCAAAACAGTATATCTTATTACTCTAGGAAAAATGGGCTTCAAATTTCTACATGAAATTACAAAACGGCGAATTTATAGGAGAAGTTCTAGTTTTATCATTTGATAAAAAATGTAAACATCGTAATTACTACTTATGTAAATGCCCCTGTGGAAATATATTTTCTTGTCGCGCGGATCGTATTGCAAATAGGGTCACGAAAAGTTGCGGATGTTTGTTAAAAAAATTTTGGAGACGCCGAACTCCAGATTTATCCGGCCAAATATTTGGCCGACTTACCGTAATTAAAGAAAACATCCCCTTATTTAAGGAGAAAACAGTAATGTGGGAATGTTTGTGTAAATGCGGTGGCGTCAAAATAGTAAAAACCAGTAATTTAAAAAACGGATCGGTTAAAAGTTGTGGGTGCCTACGGAAAGAATCTTGGCATAGATCGGGAACGGAAAGTAATAGTTTTAAAAAAACGAAATCCGAAGAAGAAAGAGCTGCCGCCACTGAAAGGGCATGGTCCCCAGAGTTAAAAAAATGGAGAAAATCCGTTTTTGAACGAGATGCTTATACCTGTCAGATTTCCGGAAAAACTGGAATCTCTTTATGCGCCCACCATCTTGAAGCATGGGCAAGCAACAAAGAGCTTAGATTTGTTTTAGAAAACGGAATAACCTTATCAGCGACCATACATACCCTCTTTCACAAAATATACGGCAGAAAAGGTTATAATACTCGCGGCGAATTCAACGAGTTTAAAACTCGCTATAATTCTGGAGAATTTTCTAACACAACATCTATACTGTAATATGCTTCTAGCGGAATCTTACGCCACATCCTGCGGCCTCAAACTAGGAAAGCCGTTTATCAACGCGGCTTTCTATCCACTCTCCACCGATAACTATATCACCATTCAGGCTGATAGCGGAATGCCGGGGAAAAACTACGATTACTATAATGAGGTAATTCAATTAATAAAGCCATACCTTGATAAGAGCGGCATTTCAATTATACAATTGGGCGGAGGGGAGCAGGAAGCCTTAATAGGGGCTTTGAATTTAGCCGGGACTACTAATATATCCCAATCCGCATATATTGTTCAAAATTCCTTGCTACATTTAGGCAACGATTCTTGGTTGGCCCACGTTGCCGGGGCTTACGAAACCCCTCTGGTATGCTTATACGGGACCACAACTGTAAAAAACCACTCCCCGTATTGGATGAATAGAGAGAAGACTATTCTCTTGGAGTCTCATAGAAATGGCTTGCATCCTGCATACGCCCCTCAAGAGTTTCCTAAAACAGTTAATCTAATACATCCCGAGGATGTCGCCAAAAGCGTTCTACAATTGCTAAAAATTGATAGCCACATTGCACGCGAAACAGTTTATATTGGAGTTGATTCCACCAGCAACGGCATTGAATTGATACCTGATTGCATAATTAATCCAACCCAATTTAACGGTACTACGATTGCCATTAGAATGGATTACTATTTTGACGAATCTTGGCTGGAAAAGAACTTGGCAAATGCTTCTAAATTCGGCGCTAAATACAGAGTTTGCACAGATAGGCCAATCAGCGGAGCGCTATTAAATAAATATAAAGGTTCCATAGATGGAATTTTTTATGATTTTAAGCAATCCTACTCCAAGGAATTTATCAAAACTCTCGTCTCCTCTTCCATGCAGTATAGCCTAATAACCGATATGCTTGGCGATGATCTTGATAAAGCGAAACTGGATTTATTCGATTACGGAGCCATATTTCAGAAGTCTAAATTCGACAGGGAAATACTGTTTTCCGTCCCGTCTTTTAAAATCGGGAAAACCTTTTTTTCCTCAAATAAATTCCTGCTATCCAGCAATAAAATCTTCCTCACTAAGTTCCACTGGGAGAAAGGAAGTTCCATAAATTCTTTTAAAGATAATATTGCGCCCGTAGAGGAGTCGGAACACCTATTTGATAACGCGAATCACTACTACTTTTTTAACCAATAGATATGAAAAATACAAATAAAGCAATAAAAGATATTCCCGTGGAACTATTCCCTGAAACCGTTAGCGAAAAACTCCCACAAGAAGAGGCCGCAAAATGCTATCCGCAAGAAGCAGTGAATGTCTCTAAATTTAAAAGGGACGAGTTTGGGAAAATAAATTGGAGGTCCATGATTAACCCTAAGTATCTAGTGGTTAAGAAAGAGGCCATCCCTTTGATTGAAAAAATCCACGAAAAAAAGCTTTCGGAAATTGACGTATCCGAAATAGAAGATAAGTATTTGTTAATTTTACTCGGCGGAATTAGGGAACTGGCCGAATTAAGAGGGTTCTCGTCGGTTAGCTACTCCATACAAGTTGCCTCTCCTGAATATTGCGCCGTTCAATGTACCATTCACTGGAATAGGCACGAAGAGCTTCCGTTCCAGTCTTTTACCGGAATGGCGTCAGCATCCTATAATAATTGCTCGGATTTTGTCAAAAACTACACGCTTGAAATAGCAGAGAACAGAGCTTTCGTCAGATCAGTTCGCAACTATCTTAACATAGGAATTGTCGGAAAGGACGAAATCTCTTTTAATGAAGCTGAAACAGTAGCGGCAGATGCCTCCCCCGCTTTGCTTAACCCAACCGACCCAAAAAGCGTACTAATTAACAAGCTAAAAAAGAATAATCGCTCCTTTGATGGCTTGAAGGAATGGTGGGCCGACAAGAAGAAGGATGAAAGCGTATTAAACTGGGCTTCTTTCGACGATATATCTACTCCATGCGTTCTTGAAATTCTTGGAGCAATGAGGGACGGGAAGTAGCTATCTACTCCAATTATATTCGTCAAATAGCTTCGATATTACGGAGCACTCATTTGGGAAATCCAACTGTGCCATAAAAGCAGCCTGAGCGAGAACCCCTTTGTCTAGTTTTAGACCCCCCGCTAGATGGATATACCCAAGCCTTCGATAATCCTCTCCACTTGTCTCCCCTCGCGGCAATAATACGGAGCAGGTATCTTTAAATATATCTCCGGAGGATATTTCCCCGAAAAGAACGGACGCCTCATACCCATTACAAGATTTCAGGAACTCTCTATTCCTTTCATCCGTGGCTATATCTATAGATTTTGCCGTAAAATCTACAATACTATTTAAATCACATCCTCCGAAAATTCCATGAGCCAACCCAGTAGTTATTTCTTTTAATCTCGGAACTGGCAAGCCGCTATTTATTTGTTTCGTTATGGGTCTTGGAGTATATCTAAACTCGCAGATAAACGGAGATTTTAGTATATCATTTGTTAGCTTTCTCCTAAGAACTGCGTCGTGATCTATGTGTAAGGCGGGCCTGCCGCTTTTAGATACAATGTTTAAAGCGTGTAGCTTTGGAAGTTCATAGATATGAACCAAATCATCCGGTATCTCCGGCATATCCAATACTTCGGAGAACGGAAGTTTCAATCTTTCATGTAAAAACTCGCGCCCATCCTTGTCGGACACCAAAATCACATTTTTAAAATGCTTTTTAGCGCTATTAACAGACCAACACCATAAAAGAATATGGAAGAGTGTCCACTCCTTGATAGAACCTTTCCAGGAAAATATAGCCGTATCTATCAATTAAATACCTCCCCCTGCGCTTCCTGATCCAGAAATTGTCCCGCTTTCCTCCAATACTTCCTTGTCTATATAGACTAGCGCACCAAGAGAATCGAAAGTGGCCTTCCTAGTAAAGACGTATCTCTGTATGTTTCCGTATCCGCCTCCGGACGGTATATAAATTCTCTCTAGGTCCATCTTAACGCCATATGTTGCGTTATTCCCGGTATCTCTTGGCGGCCTATCTCGATGCCAAGTATCTTCGATTGGAGTATTATCAAAAACGCTTCTTGCGTCCGATGATCCACCCCAAGGGCCAGCCGTTCCTCCTGGCCCACCAGTGCTACTTCCGTAGTTAGTGCTTCCCATAATATATGGATTATCGTATCTGCCTGAGTTGATGGCATCCCCCGATTTCAATAAAGTTTCCGAAGAAATCGCTACAACCTCCCCTTTATTGTCTATTGTCATTTTTCTGGTAAAAATTGCTCCTTTTCCCGGCGGAATTCCAGAACCAGTATAGAATCTAAATATATCTATGTTAACTCCCTCTGTTATGGCATCCCCGGTATCAAGTAGTCCCTTTGACCTATCCCACGTATCCGTAAAGGCCGTAGAGCCAGAGCTTGTGTTAGTATTTTTATCTGTGCTTCCTCCGTAAAAGCCAGAGGAACTCTGTGATGTTGAGGCTCCGTAGTTCAGAGAGCCAAGAACGTGTGGATTTCCATAGGCTCCCGTTGTTTCCCCGAAAAATGAATCGATTATATTAAAAGGCATTTGATACTCCTGTAATTTCTATATACGCAGATATTGATGAAGCTTCTCCGCTCCCATTTACCGATAATATTGCGGAGTCCAGTATTCCCTCCTCGGCCCCCGAATATGCAATTTTCATAAATACGTTCGCGTATCTATTTCGAGTTAGGCATGAATAATTCCCGCTAATTAAGTATCCGCCTAAGTCTCTTAGGCTTATAATATCGCTTATAGAGGAACCTGTTTGTAAATCCCAAATATCGGAGAACACCCTGCTATGATCCTGTAGTATCATTCCCGTCCCTTCGGCGTAGCCAAATACCTGTTTTGAAAATATTCCACTTCCGGTTATATAGTCGGTTATTGAAGCGCTGAAAGTTCCACTTGGAATTAGCGATATGCCGGTGCCTAGATCAGACCCCCCTGTAAGGTAATTTCTCAAAACGGACATTGATCCATTATTATCTCGGTCAACATCCAGCAGCGCTCCATTATCCGACGCCCCGAATAAGGAGGTTACTCTTAGGGTATTTGAATCCACAGCCGCCGAAGTAACTCTATGCCGCCCGGTATTAGCATTTAAATATGAGTTCAGGGATGATATTCCTGTGTGATGGAACCCATAAACAATTCCATAATTAGGGTCGCCTATATAAAGAATATCGCTGGTGTCGCCGCTATACGGGGAGTTATAGTAAATAATTCCGGTTGCATGGGAGTAGCCAGTTGGATTTGAATTATAACAAGTGCTGGGGGTATGCGAGTACCCGCTATTTACTAGGTAGCGCCCACTTCCTTCGGGAATGGAAACCGTTACGCTCGTCCCGCTGTCGAAGTATGCAACCCCAGTGTAGCCAACTCCGGTGCCGATTCCTGTATATCTTACCTGAAATGTTCTTGAAAACGACCCGGAAGCGAATAGTAGGTCACTCACTTCCGTAGTAAAATACCCCGTTCCGGTATAATCGGAATAGTTACTTTTCCCCGTTCCCAGAACGCTAATAGTATCAGTTACTTCTCCCGAGCCGACAATATAACCTTGTAAATTACCGCTATAGCAACCAGATATATCTCCGGGGACCAAAGACTTCCCGCTTCCATTTTCGTGATTCAGAGATATTGTTATGGATGGCGTTCCGGTTTCCGCCGCATAGGAGAATAAATAGAAGGATAGATTGCCGTCTGTTATTGTAGAAGGGCCGGATAATGAATACTCGTAATAATCGCTCCTATTTAATGTGCCGTTTGCGGAAATATTTAGCTGCTCTACGCCGAAATTGGTATAAAGCCTTTGCCTTATCTCCCAGAGTCCGCTTGTATCTATTCCATTTGGGTATATCAGGAAGTTTTTTGAAAAACCTCCGGAAATTTCCCCGGTAGGAAAGATTACATTAAACGCACTTGAACTGGTCATATCCTCTCCGGAATATATGCGTATAGGATAGTAGGAATTATTGGTTATGCTCCCCGTAAATACCGACTGATCTATATCGAAGTTTAACTCGTTGGTATATGAATATGAAGGCTTAACTCCGTTAATAGAATACTCTATGTCAAAATTTTCCGAAGGGTCGCTGGAATGACATACGAAATATCCAACAGTACCAGTAGCTATAGTCTTTCCTATAATTTTTGGGCTACTATTTATAAAAAGATCGGCGGCCCCGGAATTATAGTTGCCCGATATTTCCACCGGCGAGTCTTTTGAGTAAACTCCGACGAATGCTCCATCGCACCTTATCTTACCCCATTCCAAAGTAACTCCAAAACTAGAACTATCACCCGACAGGCCAACGGTATATTTTCCACTATAACTAGCGGGGGTTATAGAAGCCATAAACGAACAGCTATTCGTTTGCTTATAGATTTCTTTTATAATACCTGATTCAATATTCATTTTTAAAATGATGCTTGATTAGCCGGGGCTATAGGTGAGCTATCCAAGCTAAACAATGAATGTTTATTTATTTGATGTTGAGCTTGAAGGAAGCTGGTTAAAAATGAGTCACCGACAGATTTCATTAAACGAGTTCCTAGCACGTATGTAGTTTTGATCCCACTTTCATCCATACCAATATCTACGGATATTAGCCCTTCGCCTATTTTGGGAACCTTATTTATATCTATTCCGTCAACTCCGAAGGATATTGAAGTGGACGGCCCAGCAATTTCGTAAGATACGTTCTTCGATAATTCCTGTGAATAGGATTGGATGGCGGCAGTGTCGTATTCGCAGGTGCTATCCCAATTTTTCTTTTTAAGAATATTAATTTCTCCGTCGGTAATATCTCTAAGCTTTATGTTGTATTTGGCTAGATCGAGATTTGCCTTTGTGCTACCCTTGTTTACAACCTCTAATTTATCTAAAAACCTCTTAACATTTTTCTTTTTTTCTATAACTAGCGCATAATTTCCGTAACAAGGCTCCGTATAAGAGAATTGGCCAACCGGAGTATTAAAATTCCTCTTATTAGAAAATGATCCAACATTTCCTATTGGTTTGCACGCTAAATCCGGATACCTATAAACAACCTTACTGGGCTTGTTGCCGATTTTATCCGATCTAATTGGACTTCCATCGAATGGAACCGCCGGGGCTGTATTAGG
The DNA here is from genome assembly GCA_032273165.1 of Chlorellidium tetrabotrys. Classification (NCBI taxonomy): domain Eukaryota; class Xanthophyceae; order Mischococcales; family Botryochloridaceae; genus Chlorellidium; species Chlorellidium tetrabotrys. The sequence continues at coordinate 30,447 of JAUKPS010031053.1, read as the reverse complement.
ATTAATTGCATTTGTCGAAGATACTCCAAATGACGAATCCACCTTTTTCCCTAGAATTACGAACACTCTCTTTTTGTCAATATCCTTATCAAAACTTATATTTAGGTTTTTTAATATCTGTATGGGTATATTATCCCCCTTTCTGTCGTTTTTATTGGATATTTTTGATGGAGCGTATTTTTGAACTTTATCTATAAGAGTTTTATTATTTATGTTGTCCTTTGGGTCCAGACTCTTATTATTCGGGTCTTCCTCCTGTATGTTAGGAACCGGAGAGAAGGATACTTCCTTTTCTACGACCACTAACTTGAACATCCTACTCATTGATGGAGCCGCAGCAGCCAAAGAAGACTCTCTGAATATTTTTAAGAATCTAGCGAATGGAAGGCTTGATAGCGTCTCTATCGATCCGTCCGCTGATGAACCCGGATTGTTAAAAAATCTGAAAGATGCGTCGTGCGCCGATCCCAGCATATCATAAGATATTTTATTATCATTTTTCCTTACGGTTGCCCCGCAAACATTATCCACATCATATGTATAATCTTCAAAAAACTCCTTGTCCTCCATTGAGTCCGAAGGCTGATATATATGATACTTGTTCATAAAGCTTTGAGCGTAATCCCTTTCTTGGGCCGCGTAATCAGAAGCCTCGTCTTCGTCAAGGTAGGCAATATAAAAGAAATAATTTTCTTCGTTTTTGGCTAATCCGTTCGCCACCGTCCACTGGTCGTCTATAGGAAGTGACTCAAAGCATAGTTTGAAATTTTCATTGCTAAATATTTGGGATTTCACGGCATTTAATTTATCCCCGACTACAGGACTCGTCAAAAACGCCTTGCTTTGCAAAGCTTCCAACACTCCCGGTTTATTTTCTGGAATTCCCGACGGTTTGCTTAATCCTTCTGACGGCTCTATGGAAACTGAGCCCAATCCACCGGAAGTTAGTCCGCCCGATGATAACGACCCTCCTGATCCGCCTGACGAAGAGTTAAGGGTGATAGCTCCCGAAAGAGTTCTTAGCCCTATTTTGGGATAGTATTTACCAGCTAGTATTCCAGATGGTCCGGTTAATTCATATTTTACGTAATAGTACCATAAATCCCTTAGCGCCCTGCTATAGTAAGATAAGCCCGCCGCTACATGGTCTATTGAATCTACGACATCCAGAACCGAACTTACCCCTCCGGTGCTAGGACCGTAAACAGCCAAATCTACGTATTTAGCAAAGGAGCAGTCATTATACTCATCGTTTTTTCCCGCCCTATGAAAGTATGTAAATAATTCGGATTTCTCGGAATCCTCCATGGACCATTCCTCGGTATAGGACGCCAATCTGGGGCAAAAGTCTGATATTTTAGCACCAATTTCTATTGTTTTCCTTAGATCGAGGAACTTTACCGTATCATCTTCCCAATAGAAAATCCACCCAAACTCATTGCACCACGCTATCAAAACGTCTCTAATACTTCCTGTGAATTTACTGAAGAATTTTGGATTTGGATCTTTTACCGCTCCTATTCTTATTCCCACTTTCTTTAAGGCTCCTATTAAATCGGAAAAATTATAAGACACGTCCATTAACGTATATTTCGTAATTTCTTCGCAATTTATTTTCTGTATCCTAGCATTAACAATGGATGTATTCTTGCAAGGATGGCAGTCATCGTTTATTTCCGGAATGGAATCAATGTTTCCGTTATAATCTCTATCGCACGGGTGAAACTCTCTACCGACGATAATTAAGTTTCCCTCCGATCTATATCCATGCTTTTTATAAAGACCTACTTGGAATTGATCCAATACCTGAGATGTATCCGAGAATTTTAGTTCCAATATTTGCGAATTCGTTTCATGCGATATTTTAGCCCTTACCAAATGCATGTTGACGTTTATCTTTGACCCAATTTTTATATTGTAAATCTTTCGGTATCCTAAATCATTCTTGGTAATTGAGTATTTCCCCGTTTCGCTAACTATAACAGCCGTAACGGAGGATTTTCCCTCGCTGCCGCCCATTGATACATTGTATTTTAGCGAATAGATATACCCCCCAAACAATTTTCTGTTTAAGGAGCCGCCAGTCCCATTTATTGATACCCCTTCGATTGATCTAATGCTCATTTAATATAATAATATAATTTTTACTAGAAATCATTAACGAAAAATGGTTCATTTGTTGCTATAAACCCTCCGCTTCCTCCCAGTAAATCAATGGAAGCGGATTCCAAATAGTTCTCGTCTTTATTTTGTCTAATTCCGTTTCTGAAGAATAGAGAGGAATTTCTTGGAAATCTCGCTACGGTTGGCTGGTATGCTCCGGCGTATATTTGCTCATAATCCGCCGGAGAAGAAACTATGGATAGCGTTCCGGTCGCCCCTCCATATAAAGAATCAGATGAACTAAAAAATGCCGTATTAGGGTATTGTGTCAGATAATCCGAATCAGCCAAACCCCCGGTCGAGCCGATTAATTTAACTCCATTAAAAAATACAAATGGTTTTGGTAGATACGTGCCGGATATAGCCACGTAATCCGAATTAAGGTGAGAGAAACCCGTAATAAAAAACTTTCCAGTGCTATCATACCTATCATATACAATGTTGTCGTCCCCGTCGTAAAGATCGTTGGCTATAACTCTTCTACCGCTATTTATATACGAACCCCCAGTAAGATCATAATATGTATTTTCGTAACTTTCCATTACTTGATAACTGCTAGCTGGCACCTGGAAGGCTCCATTTCTAAAAATATTTGTAGCCGTTTCCCCGGAAATTGAAGAAGTATCGCTTAGATAGAATTCCCCATCCACCCTGTCATATATTGCGTCTAAATTGAAACCGCTTTTGTTAATCTTCCCGGTTGGGAGTAATAGCTCCAATAAATCACTGGCATCTAAATTGCTTAAACTGACAACCCTATCCATAGCCAAAGACTCCAATATTCCCGTATTAAGAACTGGAACCCCCGCGCTTATATTTGACGCCATCCCTAGCATACAGTACCCTATTTCGTCGGGTTGCAGCGCCGTATCCATAATAGATACTCCTTCCATTGTTCCCGAGAAATAGGAACCGGAAAAATATGAAGGCGCTCCCGAATACCCCCCTATGCTCAATCTGTTCGAGTTTGAAAACGAACCATTGCTTACCTGAATATATTCATTCTCTACGTTTTGCAAATTTCCATTTAAATAGCTTATTAAAATTGAATTGGAATGCTTGGAGAAAGATAATAAATTTTTATTTCCTAGTATGATAGAGGCTTCGTATAAAGATGGGCCGTCTTCATTATAGGACTCCAAATAAACCCTATTTGCCGCATTTAAACCGATCACAAACCCCGAATTCGACGAGCTACCACTTGAGTAGTTACTAAAAATAACTCCATCCCCGGAAGATTTTTTCTCGAAAACTCCCATGATCGTCCAACTGGAAAAATCCCCAGAGTAATTGGCTACATCAATCCTCGAACTTCCATTAAAAAATCCTGTCCCAGATAGGGCCAATGAAACTGCGCCATTCAGCACCCCGGAGGTTAATGTATTAGCGCCGGAAGAAGACGGTATTCCGAGTCCAGACTGGGAATAAAAATCAAAACAAGATACCCAATTTGCTGACGGCAAATATAATCCAGAGAAATAATAATTTAATCCTGATATGTTCACTTTAATCCTTTATCTAACCTTTATCCTTATCCTATATTATTACACAAAAATGTTAAATTATAGATAGATTATCAATTAAAGTATATGAGCTTGACGTATTTGTAACTAAATTTGGAGACTGAGCCGACCATAGAAAATCAAATTTTCCGCCATAGTATCCGGTATTTATAAGACTTGTTTCAACTGCGGCTTTATTCGACGGACACTGTGCTAAAAACTTTTGTCGAGCGAAATCCCTTATCTGAGATAAAGCCCCTGTTATGGAGCCCCCGCACGCCAAAGTGAAATCCCCGTTAATTCCATAAGAAACCCTATTGGCGTATCTTAAATCCGTTACCGAATATCCAGTTCCGCATCCTCCATTTTCGGAAGCAAGCAGCGGAACTGCCACTACTTTCGTTACAGCCGGGCCGAATGTCTCTCCGTAATTCATTCTGGCTATATTTCCAGAAAGTTCAATCTCTTTATTATCGAATTGAGCTTGCAGCTTTATTTGCGCGGCAAACGGAGCCATTGTGACTCCGGAGGAAGATGGGTTTGGGTTTAATGGGTAATACGACCCATACACGGATGAATACGCCTCACTAGCGCGAGTATATAGATTAATGCCCCCCGAATATAAATTCTGAACCTTCGCCCACCTACTCTTTAAATCTCCTCTGGCTTTTATATCTCCCTCCACAATGGCCGTAACTATGCTATCCTCTCCGCTATTAAGGGAAATCGAATAATCTAAAAATGCCGTATTGCTTCCCGTATAATTGTCAAAGGAAACATTAAACGAAAGCCTTCTTTGAAAAGGGCTTTCTGAAACTCCGCTACTTAGGTACTCTGAGTTTAAATCGTTCAATCCGTTTGCATTATAATACTCGCTTCTTGCCGTTCCTAGTATATCAAAGCCGGAGTATCTACTTCTAACGGCGTCCATTCCGGCGTCATAGCACCCTTCAAGCGACCCTATTAAGTTTAATTTAGCCGTTCCGTTTTGTGTATCGCATACATAGTCGGACGAATATCTTAACATGACTCCACTTCTATAAGCCAAGTCTCCTTCAAAATACAATTCTAGCCCAAAAGTTCCATTAAACCTATTAGGTCTTTCCACTATCTTTTTTAGGCAAATCGGAACCCCGCTTCCACTAACAATGAAAAATGGAGAAATATCATAAGAGCCACTTTTGGAATAGCAGAAGTTCCTTGCATTTTGCACGGCATCCGAACCCGAAGATGAGCTATTAAACCCCCTCGCGCTAATCTTGTGAGTTGCGGTTAGCTTCTTATCGTTTGTTTCATTGAACTCCCATATATTAGAGGGATCGAGCACTCCATATACCCCGGAAAAATAACCGGAAGGATAGCACAGTATTGGGATCGTATAATCAACTTTCCCTACGTAATTAGACGAAGAAAATTGAACCCCTCCCTGTAAGATACAGTAATCTTTCGAGAAAATCGTCACGCCCTCTTCTATAATGGAGAAGTTCTGAAAATCTTTAGAAAAGATGTTTAGCAAATTTTGCTGCTGGTTTATTATGTCGGCAAAACCATCCTTAACACAGCCCGTTATACTCCCCCTTAGAGTTATTGTTTGCGCGTCGGCCCATCTTTCCCCATAGGATATGATAGAATCCTCCCTTGAAACAAGCGGGGTAGCCTGTCCGGAAAGTATTATCTTGTTATCGTAGTAAAGCTGTGTCATTTATTTAGATTGATGCAGCGGGCTCAAAGTAGCTCCATGACGCGGAGAAATTAAAGGAATTCTCAGGTTTAGAGAAAGAGTATTGGCAATCCTTTAGGAAGCTATCCGCAGAAGTTGGGACATTTTCGTTTGCTATAACTTTCGCCAAGTCTTTATACTGTTGCAATGTGGTTTGCCTCTCCCCAATAGCTGTCAATGATATAGACTTGACTCCTATTGACGAGTTATATGCCGGTTGTATTATCTCGCCGATTCCCAATAAGTTATATTTGGAAAAAACCTGAATTGGCTCGGCATATTCAACGCTATAATCAACTTTCTTAAAGCCACTCCTAGTAGATGAGAGATTATCCGTATAAGTGCTAGAGTAATCTATCTCCCCTTTTATCTGGTTCATTGATTGAGATTTTGATATTAACTTCAATGGTTTGGAAAACAATGTGGCGGAATTATAGTATCCACTTGTTCTTTGGCTCACCCCAGAGGATACCGTGGCATATCCAGATAAAGCGTTTCCATATAAATCCGCCGAAGAACATATATTAGATAAACCCTTTATCTTTCCGTTCTCTTTTATTATAAAATAACATGCCTCTGATTTTGATATATCTTGCGAGTAATCCCATGAATACGTTCCGCTTAATGTCTGGTCATTAGTATAGGTAACGTCATATTCTATCTCCCCCGCAAAACTATTCGTCTTTTTGGATGAGATTATCCTTGTATTTTTTAATGGATAGTGATCCGCGCAATATATGTTAAAAAGATCGTTCGCCCTGCCGAAAGTTAGAGGCAACTCATATGTATATCCTGAATTTGCCGCCGAAATAAGCGGTTCTACTATTCCTAATATCTTCCCGTTTTCCGAGACGGATGCTACGCCATTCTGATCTATATTAAGGGACTGAGAGTAGTTTAGAGTATAACCTCCTGATGAGTATGGATATAGAATCCTAGTTTCGGAAAAACTACACTCATTAGTTATCTGATTATATACCTCCTTGTAGTATTTTTTCGTATTAGCACTTCCCGCATCCAACAAGAGGGATAGCGGCGGGTTTGTGGCGAATAATCCGGACGCAAAATCGCGCGCCATCTTTACTGGAGAGCTACTACTTCCTATCGCGGCCCCTGATATAAACTGCAAGTTAATATCTCTGGTGTAGGTATATTCCCTATCTTGCGACACCTCGTAGTTGAAATCTTCTGAAAATTTCTCTAGCCCAAAGGAGGGATTGGACGCATTAGAGAAAAAGTTAAGACCAGAGTAGTATAACCCTGTCATATTGTGAAGATTCCCGCTATCCACGATTGAAATGCTCGCCGTGTATTCTTTACTACGAACGTCATTGCCCTCGGAAAACGATATATTGTCAATTTTCCCCGCCCCCATGTTAATCCCATTGATAACTATTTGGTCATAGTCTTTAGCGGAGCCAACAAACCCCTCCATATTATTCCATATACCGGATACCCCGGATAGGTTTGTCGAATTATATAGAAACCCCTGTATGGATAAATTCTTTTTCGTTTGATAGCGAAATACATCTCCAAGGAAACTATTAGAATAGCTTAATGTTAGTACTTTGGCGTCTTGAAACGAAATCATTGTTTATCTATTTTTGTGGCGGCGGCGGTAATGGAGAGAAACTAGGGTTATCCCTCTGTGATTTCTCTAAATTAGACAGTCTCTCTCTCAATTGTTGCAGCGTTTCATTAATTACACTTTCCACCTCTTTGTTGGCGCTTTCGATCTTACCATTAACCGTGGCATTTACGCTAATTAAATGATCTACCTTCACTTGTTCTGGATCGCCTCCCGCCCCCTCATCCTTTTTCATATTGGATATTGCTGATATTAACTCCTTAATGACCGATATTAGGGATTCGTTGCTTGATCCGGTGGATGCGAAATTAGGAACGCCAGATGTTCTTGGATTTCCTCCCTCCGATTTTACCCTGTTTATTCCCTGTAGAATACCGGCATTTGGATTGTTTGCTCCTAGATTTTCGTCTAGTGTATTTCCTACTCCAAGCCCCCCAATGGAAGGGTGCGAGCCCACGAATATATATCCATTTGCCAAATTCCTAGGAACGCCTCTTTTTGTTAAAGAATCCTTCTCTCTTTGTATGGCCTTCGACAGCGCCCCCAAATCCTGTTCGCCGAATTCGGCCTGCAAATACCTATAAGGAAGCCCATTGTCTCTTATGAAATCTCTGGCTTCTCGTATATTACCGCCATCAATCATGTCCTTTAATTGGTCGAGCTTACTTAAACGAGAAACTCTTCTTGGCGTAACTCCTCCTGCATCCCTTTGTGCCCTTAATGTGGCCTTGCCAAATATTGATTTGCGTCCATACGCCCCTCCATTAAGAGCGGAGAAGTTTGGAATGTACCCGGAGGCTAGTGAATCCTCGCTGCCACTATTCCTAAACTTCAATCTTTCCTTGTGGCTTCTAAATCCATTTCTTCTTGCGTCCGCCTCTAATAACTCCGTTTCCCTTCCGGAACCCTTGTATATGGTTGTAGCTAAATCTCTATAGTTTTCCGAAAACGATCTATAAGAATTTCTAACATTAATCTGGTCTTCCGATAGCGATCCGGGCTCAGCCTGCGACTCAAAAGCCTTAACATTGGCATTTATATCGTAAACTCTCTTCGCTATTGATCCATACAATTCGCGATCAGGCTTTGCGCTGCTATACAATTTAGCCAAATCTGTTATTATTTGCTGCTGATGAGATGTGGCAAGCAGGGTATTTGAATAAGTGTTCTTAATCTCTTTTGCCTGCTTCTCTCCGGCCTCCAACGCCTGCGCCCCATCGGAACTAAAATCCGGCCCCTGCAACCCAGAGGCATCATTTTTTCTATTTATTGCGCGACGAATTATTTCGGCCTGCCTAATGTCTATTACTTTTTTGTATAGTTCTGGATTAGTCTTTCTTAACTTTTCTCTTTGGGTAACAGAATAGCCTCCAAAGCTAAGAGGTACAGGATCAGTTCGACTATCCTTGGGTTGCCCGTAATATGGGTTAGCCGCATAAGAATCTTCTTTTTCTCTTACTATATCAACAATTCCCTTAATACTTTTCCCTATGCTGGTAACACCCCCCACAATTCCCCCTATTATCGTTCCAGGGGCACCAAATGCGCGCCCCCCAACTGCGCCCGAAGTTATATCCCCAACCGTCGAAGATAAGCCCTCTAACAGATTTCCGGTATCAACTGATTCCCCCAGTATAGAAGTGCTCCCACCTCCATAATTATTTTGAAGGGCTTCTCCTAGCTTTCCAAAACCCTTGCTCGTCAAAACTGCCCCAGCGCCATAAACGCCACCCCTAAAGCTTGAAGCCGCCTTTGCCGCCCTCAATCCATTTTGCACCAAAAGTGCCGAAGACCCCGCCGCGATTCCAGCCGCAGTTACGCCCGCTCCCACACCAAGTCCGGCGGAAGTAGCTTCCCTCTTTGAGATGTTTAGTCCGTTTGAATTTACCAAAGATTCATTTCCGTCAATTCCTAGCGCCCTAAGAGCTGGGTCCGTTGCCAAATCTGCGATATTCGCTATTGCGGCCTGAGCAAGAATACCTCCTCCTATTTTCCCTCCGGTTCTTAATCCGGCCTTAAGCCCCCCTGCGATAATATCTGGCCTTGCAAATTTGTTATATATGTCTGCGATATTCTGCTTACTTGGAAGAGAAGCTCCTTGAAGTCCCTTGCCTACTTGAGAAAACGCCTGTCTTGTACCCCTTGCGAAAGGAGTGATTACATTTTTTACTGCCGATCCGACGAACCCCTGTCCGGGAATCCCAGTTTTCGTCCCATAGGAAATTGGGCGAGAAGCGGACAACCTTTGGAAAACGTCCCTAGATATTTGTCCCGCCAATGTCCCGGCCCTTCTTCCAACTTGGATACCCCTTGCGTTATAGGCAATCAAATTCCTACCCTGATCCCGTAGGTAGTTAGATATATTCGACGGAATATTTGATATACTTCTTCCTATTTTGGAAACCCCTGTAAGTTCCCCCAAATCAGACAATACCCCTTTAATACCTATTTTATTCGAGATAAGATTTTTCCTTAAAGAAAATGGGTCATAATCTTTTCCGTATAGACCCTTGGAATTATTGCTTAAAAATTCACGAGAACTATTTAATCCACTTGAGAATTTCGAGAAAAAATTACCTTTTTTATTACCTATATATCCTCCGTAAAATCTTGCCAATGTTTCCGATTGCCCCAAGGTCTTAAAGCGAGCATGAAAAGACTCGTGTGCAATTGTATCCCTTAATGAGCTAAATGAAGAATTTCTATTTACATATGCTACTTTAGACCCAGGGATAGCTTCGCCTGCGTAACCAGAGTGTCTTAGTTTGGCTAGGTTTCTCTCCATGAACCTTGCCTCTTCTATAGGATTAAGGTATAAGCCTCTGAGTTTCAGATTCTTTTTAAGATATTCCCTTGCGTTGGACTCTATATCCACACCCTTAAACTTGGCGAAGTTAGGGACAAAGCCTCCCGCCAGATTAACAACATTTCCAAACCCTGATAGATTTCCCCCAACAGCGGACTTCATATTCCTATTAAAAACCGCATCATTTCCGCTTCCAAGGAAATTCTTGACCAAAGACTCTCCCGAGTTAAGAACGCTCGTTCCAAGACCGGCTACATTCGCCACCACCGGCCTGTCTCCTACCCTAGCTCCGCCGACTCCACCCTTAATTGCGGATAGCTCTTTTGCAAACGCGCTGAAATTAGGGATATGCCCCCCTGCTTTTGATGGCACGTCCGATTTGCCCGCCGATGGCAGGAATGGAGCCAAGAAATCTTTTAATGCAATTATTGGAGCGAAATTCTCCTCCTTTAGAGAGCCCACCACCTTGGTTAGCTCTGCCAAAGCCTTCGAGTTATCACTTATGGCATTCGTATTATTAAGCAAGGAGCCGAAGCTGGCACTATCTTCCAGATTCTTCTTCGCGAGGGCCGATGTTCCTGATACGCCGCCCGTAGAATCACTAGGCAACGCCCTTGCCGCTTTCTCCTTTGCCGCCGCATCCACGTTCCCTCTTAGGGATTGTATTAACTCTGCGATGGAGCTATCCTTGCCTTGGCTTAATGATATAGTGTCCAATCCGGCGTTTAAGTTGGCCGCAAAACCCTTTTCGAGTATTCCCCTTCCGGAATCCCTTGCCGTCTTTCCAACCAAACCTTCCGCCAAAAACCCCCTCTGCTCAAGATCAAGAATTCCCTTGCTTGCGTCATTCAATATATCGGCATCCCTTATTTTTTCGGCCTTCGAGTTTCTTTTCCCTCCGTTAAATATTGGAGAGCCTAATTTTGAAAACCTATTAATGGCATCAAATCCATTTCTTATGTCGTCAAACGGTTCGTTAACCAAATCTATAGGGTTCCCGCCGAATTTGGAAAGATCGTTGCTCTTGCTTTTTCTTATCTCGAATTCTCTCTTGTCTAGTATTGAAACCCTATTATTATCCCCCTCCAATGATATTTTTGATAAATCCTGTCCAAGTCCAACTCTTTTTTGAGAAAACTCCTTCAAAGCTTCTTTTAAATCGAAGTATTCAAGTAATTTTTCTATATTTACCAACTGGTCGTATATCGAGTTTGGGTCGCTAACAATCCCCGCGATTGATTTCCCTAGAGGGGTCGCAAACTCCGGATCATTAAACTTTTCCCTAGGAATGTTTATACCTTTTAATGCCCCCGAAATCGCCTGAGTTATACCATCTTGTATTTGGGTTTGATTCCTAAATAGGTCCAACTGCGCCGTAGCGTTTGATTTACCTATGTCACTTATAGATTCGCTGCGTAGATTTAGGTCGTTCTCCAAATTCGTTGACAACCTATTGCGAGAGTTTGAGCGCTTTAATCCGGTTATATCCAAATTAAACGCGGTCCCTTCAAGAACATCATCCGTCAATGTTATTACATTGCTTACGCTTTTTTGGTAGTTTTTGAACTTCTCTTCATTTTTCCTTCCAGAGATTCCGCTTTCAATTTTTTTAACAGTTTGGTCTATAATAGATGTTAAATCGGCATCGTTAAATCTTGCGGCAAGTTTTTCCCCAACCTCTGCAAATTTAGTTTTTTCAAAAATTGCCTTTATAATTGTTGATGGACTTACCCCAATCTTAATTCTATTTCTTATATCCTTGAGGTCAGATTCCTTTACTTCCGAGAAATTTAGCGGCGCTATCTCCCCTACAATCCCTTTTAGTATTTCCGGTTTTACGCTATCAAAGGATTTCCTTGCCCCATCTGAATCCGAGGCACCAAGGAAGGACTTGGAAAAGAATTTAGATATTTTCCCGAACGCCGAGTCAGATTGATCCGATTCAAATGCCGAAGAAATATCTCTCCTGGTTCCTCCGGGCAGGAATCCGGCAACTCCATTCTTGGCAGACAGACTTCCAATATTATTTTCTATTTTAGATATTATATCCGCACTTTTTGCCTGCCGATCTGCTGACAAACCAAGTTGCCCTAGTATATCTCTTATTTTGTCGGTATCTCCTACCTCAAGCGACTTTATAATTGCATTTTTTTCCGGACCCTCTTTTATTTCGCCAAGTGCATCGCTAACTGCCTTCCCGGCCCTGTTGATCCCGCCGGTAGAACCCCCTTTTGAAAGAAGGTCGCTAAATTGATCTATAGCCGAAATGGACGAGGCCACGGCGGTAACTTGTTCCCCGGCCTTTTTGGCGCTTTCGTTTAGATTGAAAATGAATTTCTCCAAACTTGGAGCTACATTCTTTGTGAACGCCGACACCGTAGATAAGGCCGCTATTCCCGCCGCAACACCCAATCCTTTCCTGCCTCCTATTGAAGCGACAGCCCCAGCCGCACCCAGTCCAGAAGAAAGGGATGATGAAACTCTTCCCGCCCTGCTCTCTGGATCAACCCCCAGAACCGCAGGAGCCACTCCAGATAGGAACGGTATTGCGAACGACGCTTGGAATAGCCTCTGATTTCTTTGCCCCTTTCTGGCCGCGCCCAACTGGGAGAACGAATCTTCTACGGTCCTTATTTGATCTGGATTTAATCTATTTCCAAACTGCAAGTTAAATCTTTCTCTTGATCCCCCAATTCCACGGAAGGAGCTTCTGTTACCCTCTTTGTCGAAGAATGAGGCGATTGCTACATTTTGGTTTGCAATATCTCCTGTGGCTTTCAGCGCGGAAACTGCCCTTCCCGCTGGTTGAAGTAGGGTTTCTTTTATTGCTTGTTTTCCCTCTATGGTTCCTTTTAGGGCACTTATATCAGACTTGGAGATTCCTAGATTCGCGCGAATATCGTTAGATAGAAAACTAACCAGCTTATCATTTTCTACCCTTGTTAAACCCGCTCCAGCCTTTGCCTTCTCTATTAGGAGACTTTTTTCCAATAGAGCCTGCTGTTTGGCGAGATTCGCCTTATCTTGCGCTGCGTTAGTTTTTAAAATATCTATTAGTGACTGTAATCCAGATGCGACCCCAGGAGGTAATGATGAAAGGGGGACTGCGAAATTAGGAATCAAGCCTCTACTTGCCCCATATGTTCTTGGGTTTGCCCCTTCTCTTCTTGCTCTTTCGATACCTTCGCCTATTCCACTTGGCTCATCCCTTGTATTTGTAACCGCTAATCCAGAAGGGTTCTCGGCACTCCTTAACTCGGAAGATTGCTCTACCCTTATCTGGCTATTCTTAAGACCCGCTCTTTTCTCCCTCCGTATTGCCCTTTTTATCGCGTCATAGTTATTATACTGACTAGCCGCCACTCCACTAAGCTCGCCTCCCGGATTTTTAGCCATTGCCCTATGAGAAGCCTGCACCTTACGTACGTCTATTCCTTGCGATCTTAAATCATTCCAGAAAGCAGAAACCTCTTTCCTGCTTGGCATTGGATATTTAACGTAATTCGGCACAAATCCCCCGGCGGAATCCAAAAACGAGGTATATGTAACATCTCCGCTTCTTTTTAAAGCTGGATATATATGCTTGGCGATCCTTTCAAGAGTTTTATCGAATTCCTTTCCACCAGGAAGGTGAAATTTACTATTCCCCACCTCCAGTTCGTTATCGTCCCCAAAGCGGCCCCTTATAATCTGTGGGAGCGCCGCTTTAAGTTTAGATACATCGCTATTTGGATTCTTTGGCTCTCCTCCTTGCAGAACCGTCTCCCCAATGATATGAGAATACTTCCTTTTTCTGGCCTCCTCGAAAATAGCCTCATATATTTGAGACGACCCCCCGCCGCCAATTACCTTGGAGCGTATTCCTCTGATTAGTCCGCCCTTTCCATACGGCCCCAAGAATGCCGATCCAGAGTCGGTAACAATTCTTGATATATTTGGATTGGCGTCTAGCGATTGAAGAGTGTAATTCGCAAAATTAGGAACAAGCCCTCCTGCCGCACTTATCCTTTTGGCTCCAGCCGGAAGCCCCATCTCGGAAATCATATTCCTATTAAAGATGGCGGTTCCCCCTGTATTTGCATAGTTAGGAACGGCATACTCATCGGTATTAGCCACCACGGTACCTCTTTTACCCTTTCCGAAATTAAAATTAGGAATCACTACTGGGGACGCTCCTTTAGAAGCCCCGCCTACCCCAAGAGATATTGATCTATTTTCTTCCGCAATTGTTGGAAGAAGACCCCCAGCCGCCCCTCTTGCTCCAGAAATTGGCGCTGGTGATCCCAAAACACTAGAACCTCTTCTTAGCGCCCCTGATATTCCGGGAGCGGAAGCCAAACCGGCAGAACTTACAGCCGCCTTTAATCTTTCCGCGCTTTGTAATTGAAGAATCTTGAGAAGAGCCTCCTCCTGCCCCCTTACACTTGTTGCCGCCTGGTACCTTTGCACGTAATAAGCGTTTCCTTGACTCAAAGCAGCGGTAATTTCCTTCTGAATTCTTTCGTGATCTCTCGCCCCTTTATTAAGACCGGCTATTTCCGCGATAGAGTGCGCCGCATAGGAGCTAACCTGCCCTATTGTTTTTCCAAGAACCGCCACAATCGCCAAAGCTCCGGGACCACCCAAGACGGCACCAATTCCTGAAAGTATGCCCTTTCCTATCTCTCCTCCGCCTCCGGAATCAGATTTTGAAAATTCTGCAATTTTATTAACAACCCCTAAAATATCCTTAAGAGCAGGAGCTACGGCAATCTCGCCAATCTTAGAAAATAGCTGAGTGATGTTCGTCCCCGCCCTTTTCGTTAAAGCGTCAAGGGATTGATTTAAGTCCTCATTCCTTTTAATCGCTTCGTCCGTTGCGGAAGTGGAAGCTTCAATAGCGGCGCGAATTGTTGAGTATTTTGAACCCAAGTCGGAAAGAAGAGTCTTTGTAATGTTGATCTGGTAAACTCCACCCAACTGTTGAGCTATTTGAGCCTTCTGCGCTTCGGATAGTTCTTTATACTTTTCGGCCAAATTTGTCAAAATTTGCAAAGATGGCAACGTCTGTCCTGGAATTTTTTCTATCTCAACTCCCAAATTTCTAAGAGACTCCAGGGTACTTGATTTTTCCGTCCTAGTTAGGATTGATTTAAGGGCGTTTCCTATTACCGCGCCACCTCTTTGTGTCTTCTGCTGTAATCCGGCAATAACACCAAGCAATTCATCGAATGATAGTTTTGCAGCCTCGGCACTCGCCGCCGATCTCTGAATACCGTCGGACAAATCCTTTTGGCTTGCTGCGAATTTAGTATCAACATTCGTTAGCTTATTGATTACGATACTTGTGTTAAGAGCCTCTTTTTGGAAGTTGTTGGTAGCGGCGGTTAGGTTTTTGACAGCATCCGCCGCGTCAATACCAGCCGTTCTCATAAATATCATGGCGTCAGAAGTTCTTTTCAAAACCTCCTGTGCTGGAAGACCCTGACGAGCAAACTCTTTTGCCGCGCTGGCTACCTCATCAAAAGATTGAGCCGTATTTCTAGCTATATCGAAAAGCTTGTCTGAGAATTTGGATAGGCTTCCCTGAGACACTCCTAATATGGAATTTAAATCTATTAGGTTTTTTTGTACCGAAATAGTATCAGTCGTTAACTTGCTGAAAGCCCTAGCCATTCCATAGATAACTCCCGTAGTGGCACCGAAAGCTATAACACGGGCATTAGATGCGGCCAAAGATTTTTCAAGCTCTTTAACGTCATTGGATATTTTCCCCAACGGCTGGAAATCTATATTCAAACGTATTGGACGATTAGCAGTTCTTTGAACTTGCGTAATCATTCTTTGGAATTGTCCCGGCACATCGGACAAATCTAAAGCAATAGGAATAAATGCTGCTGGAGCTCCTGCCATATTAGTAAGTAAAATTGCGAATCATTATAAAACCTTTAACCTGTAAATAACCTTTATATTATTTACACATTTGATTTTGCGAATTACTAATTATTACAATCCTTCGTCTATCATTTGCTGCATTGTCATCGAGCCGCCATATTTCTTTAATATCGCCGCCCTATCAGGGCCATGATTAACTCCTTCAATCTTTAGGTAATCCATGTCTTTTTTAGTAACCCCTGATATGCTAATTGCTCCCCCGGAGCCCTCCTTCCCGTCGTCTTCAAGCAATTTCATTATATTACCTCTTGCGTAAAACCAATCCTCCAACTTATCCGGGTCAGCCATAAGCTCTTGCGGCGGCGCGGTTTGCCCCGATAGAATATTCCTGAAATATTTCCCGTAGGAAGATAGCTTTATCTGATATGATGTAAGCTTGCTTATGGGGTGTCCGTAAAATTCGTAAAGGCTTTCCGTTAAGTTGAATGCGTTTTGAAAATCAGAAGAAAGGGCGACCCTCTTTACATTATCTTCCCCAGTTTGTTCGGAAAAAACCCTAAAAGAGCTAAGCAAGGTTTCCGAGTCCTCGTCTTCAATATTATCAATATCATTATATGATAATAGTTTTTTGGAAAGTGATGAATCTACATAAAAAGAGTTAAACACCCTATCTGTATCGTTTTTCTTGCGGGCTATGCTCTCCGCGCATTCACCAATTAAGGAAAATCTTTCCAGTATAAGATCGTATAAAGAGCTTTCGTTTTCTTTGATCTCCTTGTTAATTCTATCCAAGTCGGCGGGAGAATAAAGCTTCCTTTTACTTGAAAATAGATACCTAATCGCAAGCTTCAAATCTTCGATTTTCTTTTCGTTCCCTTTATCCCAAAGTCCGTCTCTAACGAGAATGTCTATCTTTTCCTGCTCGGAACATATCCCCTTTTTCGTAATTTTTTCGAGTATTTCCTGGTATCTATAGTCAAACTCCAAGAGATCGGTCGTCGTAAAATGTTTTACGTAAACGTGGCCATCCTTATATGGAACTATGCTGAATCCGCCAATTATTTCGGCGTATAGTTTTCTTACTAACCTCTCGTCTAGCGCGGACACATTTAAGCTTAATTAGTCCACCGTAACGGGGATAATTTCGCTCTTCTCCTGCGCCGCCTCTTCCTTTACTTCCGGCTTTTCCTCCGGTTCGGCCACGCCAATTAGAGGCTGTTTTAGCGACTCTTCGTATTCCTGGAAATCCTCTTTCGTTTCAGCTTTCCTCAGATACCATAAGGAAATGTAAAGTATCGCCTTATTAACCAGATCAATCATAAAATCATCTTCTGATTCGAGAATACTATCATAAGCCCTTAGCTTCTCTTCCATAGAGTTGCCCGAGAATAGAGGCTTTGGTTCGGGCCAATTCTCACCCTGCCAATAAGCAAGTGTTAGAACTAGCCACGTAATAACGTGGGTTTGGGCCTTTGTTTCCGCG
Organism: Chlorellidium tetrabotrys; assembly: GCA_032273165.1. Lineage (NCBI taxonomy): Eukaryota > Xanthophyceae > Mischococcales > Botryochloridaceae > Chlorellidium > Chlorellidium tetrabotrys. The sequence goes on along the minus strand of JAUKPS010031053.1, from coordinate 13,311 downwards.
GTATTCTCGAATAAAGAATTCCTCATTCCCTGTAGTTCCTGCAACTTCTCTTGCACCTGTCTCCATTCATTAGTTAGGAATGCTAATCTTTCGGATTCCTCTTTGATCTTCTCCGGCTTCGATTCCAGGAACTTATATTCCTTTTGAATATCGAATAGCCTTAGATACGAAGCGGAAAACTCCTCCTCCTGTTGCTTGGATAGGAAGCCGTCCTCGCCAGAATATAATTTACTAACAAGGGCGTTGGTGATTAGCCCCTTTTTAATATAATAGTTCCACTTGGCCGCAAACTCCTCCTCGGCGGCCTCTGATTCGGCGCGAGATGGTTTTTTGAGAACCACACGGATAGGCTCGTCGTAAGGAACCTCCTTGGATAGCTTTCCTTTTGGAGTTTCTTCGATTTCTGTTTTAAAGCCTTTCTTAAAAAGGGTGAATGAGTATAGTTCTTTCATATTATTATCTGGTTATTAGAGTGATTTGCGATGGGTTATGGCCTTTTAATTCGATTTCTTTATACAGCCTTTCATACGCTTTCGCAACTACGTTTGGCCGATCTTCGTAGCATTTTGCGATGGTAATTTCGGAAATGCAATTCTCTTCCGAATATAGGGATGACGTTTGCATCATTGCTGGCTTGGTTAGGTAGGCGCTTATTGTCATATATTAACAAGTTCTTGGTATCATTGCCCCGTCTCCCGCATATGAGATATTTGAATACGGAGAATCAGCCGGAATTACATCCCCGTATTTAGGGGCTGTAAATGGAGTCTTTTTAACAAAAACAGTTTGTAAAGCTTGGTTAATGGCGAGAGTTTCTAATTCTGTTAAGTCTCGGTTCTTTCCTTGTAGGAAGCCGTCCAACCAAAATGTAAATTGTTCGGGTGTCATATCTTTCCTGTCATTACTTGTTGGAACGTAAGTTTTGAACCTCTTGTTAGTAGTTTATGATATTTAGTTCTACGTTTCATATTAGCAATACACACCCGACGGAAGATTAGGCACCCCTATCCGTAGATCATTTGGGCGCAATACCAACCATAAATGACTTCTAATTTCGGAAACTTTTGGATTAGCGATATACTTGGGGCGTTCCAGTTCCATATAACCTTGAAGCCAATAGCAAAAATTTAAAGAATCCATTAGGATAATAACTCCTTTGCCGAAATCCATGCGAAATTCCCCGCGATTAATTTACAAAATGACTTCTTTTTAAAATCACTAAATTCTGAAAATTTTGCCCTAAAGCTACTGGATTCCAAATATTCGATAGTGGAGGTTTTAATGCCAAAAATAGAGAGAAGGCTCCTCTGAGTTGATTGCAACTGCAAGCGAGCCTTAATTAGTTCTCTTACATTGGTTGCGTTTCTTATATCCGTTTTCATTTGATTAAAATATAATCTTTATTGAAAGTTGTTCCCAAATTTATTTGAACTCTCTGTTAAAATATTCGTTTGGTCCCTAAAAGCGTCACCGACTAAATCAAGAACCCTTTTCCTATATACTGCAAATTTCTGAGGGCAAAAGTAATCGGAAGCTTCTATGATCGGAAGGTATTCTTCTGGTAGATTTTTCTTTAATTTCTCGAATGAGATATTGTGCTCAGCTTGCAAATCTTCCAAGAGCACAAGTATTCTCTTTGCGATAACATTATTTGTGCGCCTGATTTGAAACAGTAAAATATCTAACTCTTGATCTAAGTCCATTTTCCTATACTAACTCCTTGCTTAATAGCATACCTCTTTACACTTCAAAAAGAGAAAAGAGACATACGTACAATAAAAAAGGCGGGACTCGTTAAAGTCCCGCCAAATTTGAGATTAGCTATTAGTGGGTAGCTATACCGGAAATCCACCAGTAGTGGGTCGTATCGGTAGGACCACCAACCTGCGCCGTCCAGTTGAGGCTCGCTGTTTCGGAGTTGCTTCCTACAGACTGACTGACAGACTGAGAGACTAGCTTAGCTCCGGCAACGGTGTGCTTAACTGCTACATCTCCCGCAGCCGCTCCTGGGCAGGATGGCTTGCGAATTAGGAATGATAGTGTGTATTCGGCGTCATTACAGAAGATGTTGGAAAGGTTTCCGGTTGTCAATTCTGCTACGTTTGCTTCCGCTGAGATATTTAGCTCAATAGGGAAGTTCAACTCACGGGAGAACGGGAAGAATGATCCCAACCTATTCTGAGGAGTTCTTGAAAGAGAAGCGCTCAATCTGATATTTTGAATATTAGCGTTAGCAATATCAACTCCAAGTCCTGGATTTTGCAAGCTCAATGTAACGTCTCCTGGGCGTAGTGCCGTAGCTTGTCCCGCCCCACTTACAGTGGTAGGTGGCAAAACGAAGGTTTTCCCGGAGATTGGAGTTCCAGATGCCGGAACAATACCGCAACTAGCTCCGGTAGAGGATAGATAGGAAGCTAGGTTTAGCGCCTCAAAGTTACAGTTTACGGTAGGAAACGAACCGACCGCCGCTTCTACTTCATAAGAAGACATGAACGTGTTACCTATACCTACTGTAGTATTAGTTCCTGTATTTATATCTCCTAGATTTGCCGCATCGTTACCTTCCTGAACCGTCAATAGATAGATATTGTGCTCGTCGGAAGACTTTGAAAGGAATCCTGAAATAGCAGATGTCGGCTGATTTACAGTTAGACCTAGCAATACTTCATTATAAACATCTGTCGCAAGGTAGGACGTATTATACGTTACGCTGGCGGGTTCTAGGATAACATTGTCAATTGGAGCCAACTGCCCGAATTGATTAACGGGAGTTCTGCTAATTGAATATTGCCAATCCGACTTCTGAATACGGTGCAACTGACTAATTGCGCTTCCGCTTTGTTGTCCGGTAGCTGTAAGGGTAATGAATACCGCCTGTGCTGCTGAAATTGTTCTTACTCTAGCCATAATTATTTTTAGTTAATGTTAATTGGAAATTGATTAATACTACTTTATTTTACAGCGGTAGATGCAAAATGTGACTATTTTTTAGCGATTGCATTAATTTAATCTTGGGTATCTTGCCGCTACCAAGCTTACGTCAATAAAACCAACATCAATATCTGGAAGTGTTTGGGACAAGCCTTGCTGCGAAAACCTCATAAAAGAGGAGTTTTCTATGAAGATAGCGGTTGACGGATTGAAATATTGAACTGCCGTTCCTGTATAATTAAACGATCCGCTTTTTAAGTCCCCATATCTATTAAGCGGAGTATATTCATCTATATAAGGAATGCTCTTATTCCTAGCGTCGGAAAATATGCCGCCAACCCCATTTAACTCATATTCTTTTGCCGCCATAATTACACACCGTATATTCACGGTGCTTAAATCAAGCCCGCCCAAAGCGTATGGTTTGTTGTTAGTTCCTTTTATTTTGGCGAAAACACACGGAGCTACCACGTTATCTGGATTAGCCCCGGTTTGTATCTGAGCGAATGTAGGGTTAATCTGATAGCGCGTTTCGTAAATTAATTCTGCGTCGGATTTGGAAGTAGTATAGATATTAAAATCTTTTACGGAGTAATTGCCACTCACCTGCCCGCTTACCGGGGAATCGAATAAAACTCTTCCGTTCTGATAGTCTATTTTTAATCCAGAGACACCTCTCGCAACAAACGATCCATTTACATAAACTCCGCTGGGAACATTCGCGCCAGAAATGGAAGAATCATATACCCACTGTTTGAACGGTGATCCGAATATATATGAATTTGGAAAATCTGGGTCTGTCATCGGGTACAAAACGCCACTTGAATTAGTGTACGCTTGCCCTTTGCTAAGCAATTCGTAATCGAACCACATAACAAAACTTGAATAAGCGTTATGTATAAAAGTTCGTTTCATCTGTTTATTTACACATTTTACTCTTCGATAAGAGACTTTAATCTATCTATCATATCCGTCAGATAATTAGTTCCACTGAAATCGGCCCCTGGATTTACTTCTTTCGCCCCCGGTTTTGTATCCTTTTGTAGCGCTGGGCCTGATTTAGATTTGCTTAAAGATGCCCCCGCGATATATTTATAAAAAGCTAGGTTGCTAATACCCTCCTCTACGGCATATACCCAGCTATCGAACGGAGCGCTCTCCTCCAAATCTTCTTTCGTGGCGGCGCTAACCCCCTCTCTCGTAGGAAGGACAACTTTAAATAGATACACTAAATCTCGCCCCCTGTAAAGGGCACCCTGTCTTCTAAGGGAGATGGTTTCCGTTAAATATTTCCTTAATTTATTTATCGGCTTTGCGCCCTTATCAAAACCAATAAAAGAGAATAGATTGCCAACTGGTAGTATTCCGCTGGTTGCGTTTGGTCCGGCCCCTATCTCTTTGGTTACTGGATGTTCGTCGAATTCCTTAAAAAAAGACAGCTTATCTCTCCTTAGATTATCCTCGGCTAAAGACGCTGCTATTAATGTTATTTCGGCTCTCTCCTTCTTTAACCCCTCCTTAACGGCGGCTAAAACGGCATTTTTATTTACGCGAAAGTAAGCCGCCATAAACTTTAACTTACCCTCAATAGATAGTAAGTAACATATTTTGATTGAATTACTCCGTGAGGGCGGTCCCTGTAAGCAAGTACGCAATGAAAACCGTCAACCGTATATGAGTGAGCGCTGTCTATAGCTTCCTGATCGGCGGCCTTCACTTTGATTCTTATAACTCCCAGTTTTTGACTAAAAGTTAGCTCGGTGTCTCCCGCCGCCGATTGAGTTGGACTAAATTCGCCTTCTATCTCCTGTTTATCAAGGAACTTGACGCGGGCTACAACCGGAGTTTCCACATAAGAGTATGAAAACTCAGCTTCCCCCGGCGACTTATCGTTAACGAAATCGTAGCTATCCGCATTTCCTCCGGTAGATTTAGGAGTCTTAACCTTTCTCGTGGCAGTTATTTCCCTGCCCCAAGTGTCGTGTAGGTTATCGATCCCCTTTTCCAAACTCGCCTTGAGAGTTGCTGATACTAGATTCATGATTAGCTTTTTAGAAACTTCTCCATCTCTTTTGTTAGAACTAGCGAACTTGAAGTTGTTCCCACGGGGGAGCCGTTAAGATCAATGTTCTCGGACCTGTATAGCCTTAGAAGATTTCTCGTTAATATATCTCTATCTCCTCTCGGCCTGACGCTTAGTTCTATGGCGTGGCTCTCTAAATCAGTTAGATTTAGATCGTTAAGATATTCCTCGTACTCCTCTATGGTCTTATATTGGTATAGGTCTGTCTTTTCTCCAAATACATCCGCCAAGTCTCTTTTGCCCGTTTTCTCGAACACCAATTGTCCTAAATTCTTGCTAATCCCTTTTCCTGCCGGAGCGAGAGATTCCTTTTTAATACTTGTTTTTGCTGCCTTTTCCTTTATTTTTTTGCTCATAATTAATCCTTTGTTGTTACCACCTATTACACACGAAATTATACCATGTGAGTTAAAAATGTACAAAAAGAAAGCCCGTTTTTAGGCGGGCTTAATTTTATTTAACTTTGTTATTATTAGGTAACGATCAACCCTACCAAAACACGGTCGTCAACGATTACTCGTCCTTCGCGTAGTCTTGCATAGAAACCAACCTTTTCGGAGCGGGCCGAGAATTGGTCGTCTGGAAGAACCACCACTTGTCCTCCCTTGCTGTAGTCGTCGTCAGTAATAACTGGGCGAAGAATTACTTCTTTGCTTAGGTCAGCACCAATTACAACTTCTTTGGTTGTGCTTAGAGCGGTTCCGCCAGCGGCTTGATAATAAGTATCGAATAGGGTATTATACTTCTTCCCGACTCCGAACTCATTCATCTTATGGAGATTAATTCCAAAGAATTCTGAGCTTGCACTCCACAACTTCATACGCTCGCTATCAGGAAGAGCAATGGATGTTGCGCCTGACGTTGTTACGGCTCCACTGCGAGTGTTCACCGGCTGATAGGCCAATGACCTGATTTGCGCCATAATTTCGGGCGACATAAATAGATCGGTTAGCGAACTCGCTGCCCCGCCCACTGGAGTTCCCCCAGCGTAGGAAACGTAAAGCCTGTCAATTAAGACCATCAATCGGTTAAGATCATCCATCTGGAAGATGTCAGCGGCGGTGGAATCGATAACGTGATCTCTTGCTGAGTTCGTTGCGGCACTTGCCACAGCGCCCAAAACTGGCGACCAAGCGTTCTTTTCCTGCTTGACTATGATTTCGTTAATCATACGATCAATACCAGCGGCAAGCACATTTAGGTTTGCGTTTCTGATGTATTCATCATAGAATGAGACAGCCGAATCCAACCGATAGGTTGTGAAGGTGTACTCATTCAAGCCTTGCACTAGGTTCGTAGCAAGACCACCGGCAACTTGCTGCGCCCAAACGGTGATATTACCGGCGCGAGTTCCTAAGTAGATGTCCAACGGAATCGTAGGACGATCATTCTTGGAGAACTCGATGTCCGTATAAACCTTCGGAGCTTCGGCTGATTGGTTAAGCACTACCTGAACGGCAGGGCGAATATAATCCGCAAAAGCCTGTTGAGCCTCAAGAGCTTCTGCGCGATTTGCACTCGCCATTCTCTTTACTAGCTCCACTCTTTCTGGGGTTTTATTGAATTGAATTCTGTTTTTCATATTTTTATACTTCTAAGGGTTTTTGCGAATTTTTATTACAATTAGATAGCGCTCACCTGGAACAATGCGTATCCATCTTCTCCGGTTGCGGATAGGAAGGTTCCTATTTTATTGGCGGTTCCGGCTGCTACGCCGCTGATCGCTCCGGCAACCGCTCCTGCTCCCGTGGAGATAACTCCAACTCTTCCTGGGGCTGCGGTTCCAGCGAATCCATTGATTAATACCAACCCTCTTTTTAGGATCGGAACAACTTTTCCAGAAGGAATCTTATCGAAATAGCGATACTCGTCTTGGAGCGTCCAAACATTTGGGTTGCTTCCGGTAACATCACAAAGCGTCATACCAATTACGCCAGTTTGCGTAGTAGATGCGGTTGCGGTTGCGTTAGTTGTATAAGCCGAGTTCCAAGCTCCCGCTGGGGAGTCTGATGCCTTAGCTACGCTCAAATAGTTGTCTAGGTCGAAAGATACGGCCCCCACAAAGCTTCCTTTGCTTAGGGTTCCTTCAACTAGGGTGAAAAGATTTACAACTTCGTGTTCGTCAATGTCTCTGAATGGCTTGATATTCATATTATTTTATTTCTGCTTAGGTTAAATTTTAAATTATTACTTAGATTAGGACTTCTTAAATCCCTTTACAATATCTTCTACTTTGAAGGCTTCCTCCCAAACGGCGCGTCTTTCATCGAAAGTTGCTCCATTTGCGATTGCGCTCTTCTTATCCTTTAGACCGTCTAGCGCTTCTTCGACTCCTTCTTCGATTGAGGCTTTTGCGCCCTTCTTGAATGAGACAAACCCCTTCTTCTCTCCGTCCTTTTCCTTCTCATCTTCGGCATCATCTTCCTTACTTCCCTCTTTTTCCTTGGAGCACATAGCTTCCTTTTTCTTTGCGGCGTAAAGGGTTTCAAATTCTTCTAACCAAGAAGAGTAAGATTCTTCGTCTAGCCCGCGAATCTTAGTAGCGACAATCTTGGATACTTTCTCATCCAATTCAAAGCGCTGACTAATATCTTCCATTCTGGAATTAAAATCATTTGTTGCTTTTTCGTTAGCTCGGATTTCCTGCTCTTTTAGCAATTCTGCTTTTACGCTCTCAAGGGACTTCTGTAACTCCTCCATGTCAGCCTTAGCTTTCTCTGCCTTCTCCTGCTCAGCCTTGGCTTCCTTCTCCTTAGCCTCTAGTTTCTTGGAGTATTCCGTGGAAACCTTATCGATCTCATTTGCAAGATACATTCTCACATTAGCTACGCTAAGTTCCTTAAATTGTTCGTCGGTGATAGTTTCGATATTCATAATGCTATATTTCTTTACAAGGTTGTTTTTATTTTGTGAGTAATTATTTTCAAAAAACTCGTTTATTTGACTTTTTGTTAGTTTTTCTTTTTGGGATGCCGCTATTTCTTCGATATTTTCCTGGACTTCTGTGCTTTGCGCTTCTTTCGACTCCTCCCCCTCAGAAGAATTTTCTTCTTTTTCTGTTTCCGGTTTTTTTTCTTGAAACTCTCCTACAACAACTCCCTTAACTGCCGCCGCCGGATTAGTTGTTAGTGCTACTCCCAAGGGGAAAATAGAACCAGTTATCAGCCTATAAATGCGCCTTCCGTCGGGAAGTTTTCCGTTACCGCCGTAAGCTTTTAGATATTTACTGTAAATCTCTACCTGTGACGGCTCAGACCAAACCTCTCCCTCTGAAATTAACGGAGAGCCCACTAAAATATGGTATTCATTAAAACCTAACTCCCAAGAAGTTGAAACAGTTAGGTAGCTATCGCTAAGAGGGTTACTGGCCTCGGATAGAATTTTTACCAGTTTTGGATCACAAACCTTATAAACAACTCCTGCTAATGAAATATTAAAAGGGGAGGTTGAAGCCCTAACGGTTTCCTCCGCTATAATCTCTGATCCAAGTCCGTCCTTGTATTCAAGGTGATATTCGGAAATAGAATTATATATGACGTGGCCCACGACCCTCGTTCTATCATGCTCCATATTGATGGGGTTATGAACGAATCTATCTTTAATATCCAAGCCGGAAGATGTATCAATAACGTCGTCATTTAGATTCGCCATATTCACTACGCAGGCATTAAAGGCTACTGGCAGCAACTCTGATCTAGCCAAAACAAAATCTGGAATGATCCTTTTTAAGGAATTCAAAGATGCCTCGGAAAGAAATTTGCTGCCACATTCTTCGTTAAGAATATTTGTAGCGCAGCTAAATTCGGAAATATATTTGAAATCTTCTCTCAACATAGGTAGTTAATCTTAATTACACTTAATACTACGATTAAGAGATATAATTAAATTTTCTCCTCCAGGCATACTCCTACGAATCTAATTGGCTGTCCATTTTCGTAGTAGCATTTCCCTTTTCCCCTAACTGTTACTCCCGGCCTAGATTTCAATCTATAACTGTAATCATAGGTGGATTTTGAAGCAATTGCCTTGGATAGTAGTTTGGTGGCGGTTTTTGAATCCTCTTCGAGAAGGCAGCGAGCGAAGCCTTCGTAGTCTCCCGTAAAATCCGCCGGATTTACGCCAAATAATCTAAACATTGTATCATCCCAGTGCAATTCCCCGGTTATAACATTCCAATCCCAGATACCTATATCACCAGCATTTAAAGCTAAGTGCAACCTATCCTGCATATCGTCTAGCCGAGATGTTATCTCTTGCAATCTGGCCGCAAGATCACCTTTACTGCATTTTTCTATATTTTCTTTAGAGAATGGCATTAGACAATAGTAGCCGCTTGAAGGAAGGCCGCGCGAAGCTGTTCGGAAGACATTCCTAAAGCGGAGGCAATCGATAAAACGAGAGTATTATTAGAATGTATCTCCGAGGAGTATTCCCATTCTATCTTCGCTGCTTCTCTTTGGTTTTCGGGAAGATTTAATATAGCCGCTTGTATTTGAGTTTCCCCAAGACCCGCCGATAAAAGCCACAACCTTGCTTGCTTGGCGGTAATTGTTAGTGTTTGTTCTGGAATTTCCACCGCCTCCAGTTCTCCGATTGACGGCTCCGCATTAGCCAGATTCCATAACGCAACATACTGCTTTCCATGTTCATTTTGCCTTACCGATATATCTCTGGGAAAACGGGCCTCAGGAAAGAGAACCCTAAGCCTTTCTACAAGTTTGAATTCTGGATCAAAAGTACTCATTATTTTAATTTAAAAATTTGCACATAAGACTGCTTTGATACCGGCCCTTCTTGGCCGTTATAATCGTGCTGATAAGTAACCTCAACGGTGTCGCCGCTGCATACTGGGATTATTATCATTCCGTTCGGCCCATATCCCGTGGAATCGGAAAGATATTGATAGCTTGCTCCGTTAAGTCTTGCTGAAATTATCTTTCTCGTTCCGGAGTATCTAAAATAAATAGTTGTATTTATTAGTAGCGTTGCCGTTTCTGTGGATGTCCATACTCCCGTGGATAGATTCATACGGGAACCTATATTAACATGGGCGCTATCATATTTGATATTAGATTCTATACTGGCGGATACCGTTTCGGCTTTAACGTCGCCGGAAGCCCCGACATTATTTATATCTCCGCAAACAGCGCTAAACAACAGACTGGCCGTTGATTCACCGCTACCCTCGCTGGTAACCGGAACTCCATTTAGAAGCACTATTCCCCCTTCGGCTACAAGTTCGCCCGAGTTGCAGTATAAGGTTTGAGCGTAAATTGCCATATAAATGTTTTACACTATTTCTTATCTCTTTTGCTCATTTTTTCCAGGTCTTCGAGTCTATCTATTCTGGGGTCGTGATTTTTAACATACCAATCTACGATAATCAAAGTTTTGTCGCACGATCTTATAATTGTTTCTTGGCCTTTAATTGTTTCTTTTAACGATGTAATGTCAGATTGTTGTTTCCCTATGAGGACGCATGTGCTAATTAATAATCCCAAAATGGTAGTAATTATTTTTATCGCATTGTCTATAAGGAACTTTTGAAACATAGTTACGAAATTGTAATTAACAAATTTTACCCTTTTCTTTGACGATTAATGGGCAGGATAGATTCCAGTTATTTTTCTTAATTTCCTGTAAGAAGAAATTTGGACGAAACATACACGTATGCAAAAGCCCGGTGGACCGCTTAAACCATCCCAGCCTCTCGGATAAGTATGATACCATCCATTTATTTTCGTTCCCTCCGTTGGCCGGAGTCTTTTCGCTGAATTTCTTTATTAAGAATGGCGTCATTTGGCCGCTATGCAGGTAGGAATCTACGGTAACGCATTTCGATAAAACGGTTTTAAACCCATTTTTATCGGCCCATTTTAATGCGGGAAGCAAATACTCTTCTTCAAAAATTTCATCCTGAGACTGCTTCATCACTTTTTCCTGACCAGCTTTAACCAAATTAGAAAGAAATGTTTTGTCCGTCCACAGATCGGCGTTTTTCATTTTAGATTTATATCCAGAAAAAAAACTAGATAATAGTCCCTTTTTATCTATATATCTTTGTATAACTTTCCACAAATTACCTCCGTCTTGGGTAAAACCTCTAGCCAATGTAACTTGCTTGCGCTTGTTATTCCCATCCTTGTAAAGATAAATTACATCGTATTCCGTCTCCGGGCTCCCGCTATTGTTTTCACAAAGATTTAGAAACCTACTATAAATATTGAATTCTTCGGGATCGATCATAAATAGTATTACTCCTCTATATCGTCAATTCTTCCAAACGGGCGTCGCTTTGGAGAATCTTCTCCATCGTCATCTATGATTCGGCGTTCAATATACTCTTCCGTTATATGAATGTTTTTATTTTCCGTTTTTTCCTCCTCGCTTATTAAAATCTCGGACAAAGCAGAAGTAGAAACACTTGAGGAGTTATTGTTACTTATGGTTACTAATCCCGCCGCTCCAAGCATTACGGAGATAATCAATCCTAAAACAACATAGAAATCGTGGTGAATGGTCACAAAACTGGTATAAGACTCTTTAGGGAGGAAGAACAACATCGCCGTGGCAAAAATAAATGTTAATACTATAATAACTACCGCTATAATACAGAGGGTAAATTTAGAACTGGAAAAATGGTTTATAGCCCCCAGCGCTTCTTTAATTGCAGGGTCTTTTACCCCCGTTGGTGCGGCTCCTTTTCTCGCCCACCACGTTAAATTATTAGCTATATCTTTCGCTCTACTTATCATAGTTATATCTTTATGGGCCAAAAACTATCTCCGTAATATTTAAAATATCCCTTTTCTTTGTCATCTCCCTGTATATCTTTCTGTATAAAGCTGATATTCCTGGGTCGGTGGAAAGATTGGCGATGCCCACCTCTTGAACGTAAAGATCGTAATCAGCAACGGATTTACAGTGTTGGTGTATTCTTTTTTCTGCTGTAGTTGGGACTCCGGATATATACATATTATTTGCGAAACATTGCTTGCAATATTCTTTTTACACCTCTAAGCAAGGAGATTGATACTCCAATAATAGGCGGAAAGAAATATATCAATAGTCCGGCCCCCGCAACGCAAGCGGCGATTTTCCCCCAGAATTTTACCTTCCCCCAGAAAGTATGCTTTTCTACTATTTTCTGTTCCTCAAATTTCTCTACTATCTCTTGCTTTTGCCTAGTTAAATCATCCACCTTCTCTTGTAGTTTGATTTTTTCCTTCTTCTCTACTGCCACCTGATCTCTTAAATCTTTCCTCTCAGAAAGCAAAGCTTCGTATTCGGCGGAATTCTCAACGATTACCCTATTCTCTTTAAATCCCTCTGGCAGTACTACAATATTTTCTCCAAGGGCCGAATCGGGCAATCCAAAATATTTACCACCTACATCCACTTTTACATTTCCGATGCTCTTCTTTATCTGTTGTATTTTAGGGGAGTTCTCCCCCTCATCCCTTGATTTCACTAAAGTTGCCCTAAAGGGTTTGATAACTATCCTATCTTTCTTGTCAGGAGGAGGAACGATTTGGACGAGCAGCTTGGAATGCTCCGACCCAAGATCGAATCTCCCCAATCGAAGGGAGTCATCTATAGCATAAGCTTCTCTACTCACCATTCTATTCTGCTTTTTAACAAAGCCTCCCCCGCAGGAGGTAAATAAACATCCCGCTAAAATGCTTGAGCAAAAAATTTTAAACCATCTATTCATAGCTATTTAATAGCGGAACGACTAACTGCCAAAATACTCCCACAACTCCAAAAGAGCATCCCTAGCCGCCGTTACGGTAAATTGCTCAGTATTGAGGGTAACGCGCCTACTTCCGCCGTTCGCCATTCTTATCTTAATATGGACGTTTAATGTATCCCGCCAAGCCGTCGGGTTTTGGCGCTCTACCATTTGACCGTCAATCTCGTCTGTTACCGTTTCAAAAGTAATAGGGAACGGTGCGCCGGGGTTGATTTCGGTAGCAATCACACTTTCTCCCTCTTCAAGCAATCCATTAAGAGCCGCAACCGTAACATCCCAATTAAAATGCTGGCTTTCCTCCAAGTTATCGCGGCTAACGCTTAGAGTAGGGGCGGAGATATTGCCGTCGCGCTTAATTAGGCGGGCGGTTGTAGAGTTGAAGAGGATGGAGGTTAGTTTCATAATTATGCGGATAATTTACGGAATATCAACCAACGGTAAGCAAAAGCCGTAGTAGTTTGGGAGGCATTGCCCCCGGTATCGTCTGATTGGGAAAGCCTGAGCTTAACCGTTCCGTCGCTGGCGGCTTTAACCGTTCCTCTTA
>JAUKPS010029943.1:0-47799 GCA_032273165.1 Chlorellidium tetrabotrys | reverse complement strand
TACAGCAGATCAAGAACTGCTACATGCTTGGGGTCATTTGGAATTGCTAATTGGTAAACCATCAACTAAAGAATGTTTGGAAAAAGCCATTGAAGGTGAAACACATGAATTCACTACCATGTATCCAAATATGCTAGCAGATGCTACAGTTGAAAAGAATTGGAAAGCAGCAGAAGAAGCAAAAGGGCAAATTGCCGAGAGTAAAGAACATGCAGAACAATTTGCCAAAGTTCTTGCCAAAGCAGAAAAACGTTTTGCGGCTTTGAAGAGTGTTGAAAAACGTCACGCTCAAGCATATCAACAAGTATTGGAGGCACTATGATGGAACAGCAAGAACATATATGTATCGTCTGCGGATATATTCATTCCGAAGAACAACATGGATCCTGGGAGAGTTTGCCAGAAGATTACACCTGTCCAGAATGTGGTGTAGGTAAAGAAGATTTTGAGTTAGTCTAATTTAAATTTACAGTTATCGCCGTGCCATCGTTTGTAATTAGTACTTCCATTCCCGTGCTTCTTACAATGATGGCATTCCCATTTTACTTGTGACGAATGTTTACCATCTTCAAGTTGTTTAAGTTGTTGCTTGCCGCCGAGCAGATGATGCGAACCGTTTCTTACTCGGTTATTATTTGATTCCTTTTGTATAGTACCACCTAAAAAGTTGTGGGTACCATCTTTAACTCGTTTTACTGATTTTGCTCTCTGTAATTCTTTATCTAAAAATAAATGAGTTCCATTTTCTAATCTTTTACGATTAGTCTCTCTTTGTATATTGCCAGTTTGAAAGTGGTGTGTGTTATTAGCAACTCTTTCAGAGTTAGATTTTGATGCCAATGCCGACTTTTCTTCCGGAGTTATTTTCATTCTAGCAGACATTATTAAACACGCTTTCCAATCACCGTTTCGATAATGTATGTCATAGTGTTCAGTAAGGCTTACGGACTGTAAATTTTCTGGACTATGGTTATTATGATTTCCGTCTTTGTGATGAATATCATAACCTTTTGGAATAGCACCGTAGTGCTGTTGATAGATTTTTCGGTACCTGGTTGTACCACAGTAAATACACATTGCTGATGCTCCTTCAAAGCGTTAGAGTAGTTGGATATTACCAGTATCGCGAACTACAACTTTATTTATGCCTATGTGGACATATTCACGATGAAGAAACTGAAGGAAAATGGGAAGAGTTGCATGATGATTTTGCTTGCCCAGAATGCGGTGTAGGTAAAGCAGATTACGAAGAAATGACAATTTAATTTAGAAATATTGTAAACTTTTTGTCTTGCTACCGCGTTATATATATATGCAAGACAAAAAACAACTTGACTACGATGAGGCGAAACAGGATAAAAATGAATCGTTTCAGGAACAGTATTTGCCCACTAGTTATGATTGGAGATTATCCAATTGTGATGAAAGGCGTAGTGGTCCATGTAAGATCAAGGATGAATATGTTAAGCATAAATTTCATTAACTCTAAAGGAAACTTCAAATGAAAACAATCGCTACTCTTATCGCTACTTTGGTAGCAACTGCTGCTTTCGCTACTGAGCCTGCTAAGACTCCAGCCGTACCTGCTACACCAACCGTGGCCGCAACTGCTGCTGCTGTTACTGCTGCTGTAACTGCTACTCCAGCAGCACCTGCTAAGAAGGATGAAAAGAAAGCAGAGGCTAAGCCTTCCAAAAGTGAAGCACCTGCTACCAAGGACGCAGCAAAGACAACTGAGCCTGCAAAGAAGTAATTCATTTGAAATAGATGACGATGACGATGACAACGGTGATGACTTTCCAGACATCCAAGTTGCTTATCGTCGTCCAATTCTAATATCATGTGATGATAAATGTCATCACAATGATGAAGATGAATTATCCGACCATGTATTAGTAAGATTGTCTGTAGCCCGAGCAAAGGCTATAGAACGTCATAGAAAAGTTTGGGGTTAACCCAACAGAAAACATAAACCCGCTTCGGCGGGTTTTTCTGTAATTAAGTGCTGAGATAACTATCAAAGAGTACCATGTAAATATTAGACAACAGGGGATAACAATGAATAAAATTCTAGCATGGATTGCCGCCATGTTTTTTATGTGTACAGTTTGGGGGCAGACCACATACGATTCTAAAAGTCTAGTAGATACCAATAGTACATCATCTAGTACCAGTACAATTAATACCAATAACGTCAATAGTGGTACTATAACTAATGTCAATCAAACTACTGTTGACAGTACCTCACTGAATACCAATAACAATAATAATACCAGTACGTCATCTTCTACCAATGTTAATACCAACAATAACATTAATAGCGGTACAATGACCAATAACAATAATAATGTTAATTCTGGTACAATGACTTATAATAACAATAACGTTAATTCTGGTACAATGACTAATAACAATAATAACGTTAATTCCAGTACCAGTGTTAATACCAACAATAACATTAATACAGGCACAATGACCAACAATAACAATAATGTTAATACAAGTACCAGTAATAATGTAAACACAAACAATAATATTAATAGCGGTACAATGACCAATATTAATCAAAATACCAGTAGTTCTACCAGCAATAATGTTAATACCAATATTAACTCTGGTACAATGACTTATAATAACAACAATGCCAGTACTAGTGTTAATACCAACAATAATATTAATAGTGGCACAATGACTAACAATAACAATAATGTTAATACATCAACCAGTGCTAATGTTAATACCAATAATAACAATAATGTTAACACAGGTACAATGACTAATATTAATCAAAATACAAATTCATCAACTAGTGCTAATGTTAATACCAACAATAACAATAACGTTAATACAGGCACAATGACCAATAATAACAACAATGTTAATACTGGTACAATGACTAACAATAACAACAACACATCAACTAGTGATAATAAAAATACCAATGTTAATGTAAATGCAAGTGTTAGTGCTAGCGACAATAAAAATGTAAATGTACAAACAGGTGATATGACCAACAGAAATATCAACGAAACCAATATTACTCAACGTGTAATTCAACCACCGCCAACTGCTGTAGCACCTACAATGATGTCGGGCGGTAATGGTGACTTATGTACAACAGGGTCCAGTGGCAGTGTACAGACACAGATCTTCGGTGTAAGCGGCGGCGGCACAGTACGTGATCTAAATTGCGAAAGATTAAAGTTGGCCAAAACGTTATACGATATGGGTATGAAGGTAGCCGCAGTTGCTACTATGTGCCAGGATCGTCGTATATTTGATGCCATGATGGCAGCAGGCACACCTTGCCCGTTTGAAGGTAAAATTGGTGAACAGGCTAAAGCAGCATGGGAAGCAAGTCCAGACAAAGTTCCAACGATGCAAGAGGAAAAAATAGATGACACGTATACTAAAATGGGCCTTGGTGCTATTCTTGGCGCTATCGTTTATAAGTCATTCTAAAGCCCAGACAATAGATTATGTTACGGGGAATCTGATTAATTTCTCTGGTTCCCCTACATCTACAACTTCTAACTGGAACAATGGTGTCTATGTTAACCAATTAGGGTGTTTTGGTGGAAATACTCCAGGTAACTGCGGGCCCTATCCTAGTGTGCAGACAGATGGAAATATTAATTTCTCATATGGCAGGATCGACCTTAACCAAGTAATTAATGTTGCTAATGCTGTGGCGGGAGCCAACGGCCCCGTTAATGTAACAGGGTTTAACTTTAGTTTCCGTGCTAAGAATGGTAACGGATGGGATGATGCCAGAGTGGACCAATTAAATGCTTATGTGCAATTATATGGTCCAAATCGCACTCTGTTAGAAAATTATAATTATGATCTTAATCGTAAATTTGACTGGACTGGTTTTTCTTACACTGAAAAATTTGCCACTCCACATCCGTTGGCTAGTGTGGTAACTGCTCAGGCAGGATTTATTGGTAAGGATAACAATGGATGGGCCGGTCCCTATGGTCCTGAAATTACGAATGTAGGTTTCTCTCTAAAATATTCAGTTAATCCTTGTGTAACAAATCCAGGATATATGCCAAGTTGCCCAGGATTTAATAATGTAATAACCAGTAGCAATCTTGTACCACATCCAGGTGCTGCTGCAAGTTGGGGGAATGGTATTAATAACTCTTTTGCTATTCAAACTGCTCTACAAAATTCCGGCTCCGGTTTAATAGTACACGGGTTTGATTATGGGTATCAAGTAAACGCAACATCTACATATTGTGAAGCAGAATTCATTATATGTTGGGCTTGGCATAATGGTGGCAGTGTACGAGTCAATGCTGGCATCACTAATGCCAAGGGACAAACTATATATTCAGCATCTCGCAATTATAATGAATCTGGATATTCAAACGAAAACTTCCATTTTAGATTTCCTATGAGTACGAATCAAATGTTGTTAGGTAACTTTAACTTTACCGCTTCTACTAATGGAGATGCTTGGGTAGGTAATATGTATTCAAGAATGGTATACAGTCAAGACCCGTGTGTTGGAAATCCTAACTACAGTCCAAGTTGTATTAATAAAGTTCCTGCTACCTATACCGCACCTAGTATTACCGGATCTTCCACAAGTAAAGAATTGGCCAGCACAGGAGCGGTATCAACAAATGTAGGGGGTGTTCAACTATCTAGTACTGGTGTAATAAGTGCTCCGGATAATATTCCTCAAACTATTAAAGATAATCAAGCCGCCGCTCAACAATCTCAAGCGGCTGCTACCAGTGGTCAAGCAGCAGTTGGATCTACTACTCAGCAACAACAAGCATCTAAAAATTCTCCAAACCTTAGTGCTCTGTTAAATGTTATTAATCAAACTCAGGCCGCTGATAAAGCCGCCCAATCATTGGCTGTACAAAATGCCAGTCGAGCGTTAGCAGCATCAGTGGCTCAATCACAAGAACAGGCTATGTCAACTTTGGCTACATTGAATGCCATGAGTGCTGCTAGTGTACAAACTGCTCAAGATACAAGTGCGCCAGTACAGGTGGCTATGAGAACACCCGCACAATCTACATCAGCCGTACAGTTACAAGCACCAACAACAGTAACCTTACAAAGTTTAATGACTGTGTCTCGTCAAAGTAATGAAACAACTACATCACAGTCTCAAAGTCAACAAACATATCAGCCACAAGTGAATAATGATTCAGTATCTTCACCAGTAACTACATATCAATCAATTACTAGTGTGAACATGCCGCCACCGACTGTACAGGATCAAATGCCATCATATCAAGAACCAGTTAATAAAATTTCTCAGTTTGCATTGACTGCACCGACTACACGAGTTTATTTAGGTCAAATGGCAGATACACAACAAGCAGTATCAATACCGTTACCTACATTTACCAATACCGCAGAACCTACGTCTTTCTCGTTTAGAGCAGAAAGTAAGAATGTTGAATCAGATGTTCCTGTTATTACCATTGCTTCAATGAGCCGTGGAACTTCTGTTACAGAGATGGCAGAAACAAGAGCCAACATAGAAGCAGCACAAAATGAACAAAGTACAGAAACAGTTAAGAAAAATGTACAATCAAATGATCTTGCTGGTGGAGTAGATATAGCAGCATTGGCTACTCAACCAAAAGGGTTTGATGTATATGCATCAATAATATTAAAAGATAGTGCATTTTATGCACCTAAAGATATATATGGTAATCAAAAGACCATAGATAATGCTCGTGCGTTAAGACAATTAAGCAGCGATAGGTTACATCAAGAATTGATAGACCTACAATATAGGAGATAAAAATGACAGAAGAAATTAAAAGTGTAGATGCCAAAGTTGATGAACTAGAAGCAGCCGCAAAGAAGTATGCTAGTAAAGATACTGTTATCAGTATCGGTGGATATGAATTTACTCCAGCCAAACTAATGGTTGCGTTTACAATCGTATCATCCGGACTAGGTGGTCTTTATGGAGCCTTTGAAGTTTATAAAGATTATCAAAGTATGAAGAAAAAGATTGCAGATTACTCTGCACCTGACCTAAGTGGATTTGACAAGCGTCTAGCAGTGATCGAAGAGAATTCTGGCAAGACCAGTGATTACACTCGTGACATTAAGAACGATCTTAAGAACGATATTCGCCGTAATGAAAGCGTTACTGAACAAGTTGAGCGTAGTGTTAAACAAGCACAACGTGAATCTGATCAGGAAATGCGTGATATGCGTAAGGGCGTTAGAGAAGATTTGGATAAAGCCCGTAGCGAAGCAGCAGCAGTACGAGCAGAAATGGCCCAAGCCCGTAGAGAAATCAGTTCCGAAACTCAAGCATTGAAGAAAGAAGTTACCAAAGAAGTAGAAGTACTGAAAAAAGAACTTGACCAAAAGATACAGAAAGCAATCGATAATCCATTGGCAAACAAATAATATATAGTTCTACCAGTGGATGCTAAATTTATTGACCTTTGTCTTAAAGGGATATATAATATAGTATGGTCATTAGGCTATATAAAACAAAAGGAAATTTAATATGAAAAAACTTGCAATATTTGCATTATCAATCGGTCTAATGGGATTCGCCCAAGCCGATGTCTCCGTTTACGGAATGGCTCGTGTCTATGAAGAATCTTCTACAGTCGGCACAGCAGCATCTGTAACATCTTTAACCAATGACAAAAGCCGTATCGGTATCAAAGCATCTGATGCTGTTGGTAACGGTTTGACAGCATTCGTTACAGTTGAAGCCAATGTTGGTGTAGATGCTCCAGCAGCCACCACACTCGGAGATCGTGTAGCCCTTGTTGGTCTATCAAACAAAGTTGGATCCATCGGTCTTGGCCGTGACAAAACTGCCCTAACTAAATCTTTGGATTCGTTCGATGCCATGGGTGGTGATTTGTATGGTTCTAGTGCAGCCAACATCCACTCCTATCAAGGAACACGTTTGAGCAATACCGTATTTGTATCTGCTACACTTGTTCAAGGACTTGTTGGTAAGTATGAATTGTCTAACAGCGAAGTCGCTGGTACTCCAAATCCATACACAGCCAGTTTGGTTTATTCCGCTGGACCTGTTGCTGCTACTTGGGCACGTTTTGATAACGGCGTAACAAGCACAACTGATGTTTATGGTGCTAAGTTTAATCTTGCCAAAACTGGTACAACTGTATTCGGACTATATTCCGATAGCAAAGTAGCCAATGTTGCTAATCAAGGTAAGAGTGTTGGTGTAAACCAAACAGTAACTCCTACTCTAACCGCAATGGCTAGTTATGGCGAGAATGGTGCTCTTAAGTCTTATAACTTAGGTGCAAATTATGCTTTGGGCAAAAACACCAAAGTACTTGCTCGCTACTTAAAAGAGAGTGCTACCACTGATACCACACGTTATGGTGCTGGTCTAGAATACAATTTCTAATCCAAAATTAGAATTGTAAACAAGGCCCTTTGGGGCCTTTTCTTTTGGTAAAAATTAGTATTGACAAACTGGTAAAAAGTAGTTATAATTATTGCATAGGAGATTAACTTTATGAATGCTGAAACTACTCTACTTAACGTAAAACAATATTGTTTATCCGATTCCAAAGACTTCCAAATCTGGACAAACAAAGGTACTACCTATCATTGGAACCGTGGCAAAGATACTGCCTCTGGTTTGATCAATGGTGTGATCCGAAAACTAGCAGGTATTGATCCTACCGGTTTTAAGATTTGGGTTGTTGCTGGTAGTTTCAAGATTGCCCCAAGTGGTACTATCCTACGTTGGACTGGCATGCCACGCAAACTACAGTCTACATTTGAACCTGTACATACTTCCATTAATGTAACATTTGATACTGAGGTAGTATAATGTCCATGCACCTATGTGGTCCTGCCCTTACCACGACTGGAAAGAAAAAAGGTAAGTTTAAATTTCGTAATGCTGAAGAAGCACGTAAGGCACGTGAACTTGATGCTGAATGGAAAGAACTTCTTAAAAGACAAGGTGTTGAACAAGAGGAACGTCGGCGCCGACGTGCTATGGCAGCCGAACCACTTGTTTACAAACTTGAGACACCTGTAGGTCGTACTAATACAAAACATATCCCTAGTCTTAACAGTGGTCTAGGTGTTGCTACACTGGCACCTGCAAAAGTATATACAGGTTCAAAAGTCAAAGGTATTGCTACTATGCATAAGAGCAATGCTGTGCCAGTATTCAGTGACGAAGAAGCCATTGATATATCTAAGATGAGACGGTAAATATTATTATGAAACCAACACTAAATGAAAAGTTTATAGCATATCTCGCACTACTAAGTGGTCTAAGTATTTCGGCAGTGGCGGTCTACTACTCAGTGGTAGGCCTTACAGCGATTTTCGCCGCCGCCGTTGTTCCTATCGTCATCATGGGAACTACCTTAGAAGTCAGTAAGTTAGTGGCCACAGTATGGCTTAAACAAAATTGGAAGACTGCTCCACTACTGATCAAGACATACCTCTTTACTGCTATCGTGGTATTGATGATTATCACCAGCATAGGTATCTTTGGATTCTTGAGTAAGGCACACAGTGATCAGAATCTAGTCAGTGGAGATGTTATGGCCAAGATAGCCATATATGATGAAAAGATTAAAACAAGTAAGGAAAATATAGATACCGACCGCAAACAACTTAAACAGATGGATGAGGCTGTGGACCAAGTTATGGCACGGTCGGATTCAGAAAAAGGTGCGGAGAAATCAGTTGCGCTACGACGCAGCCAGTCCAAGGACCGTGCTAGACTGCTTCAGGACATCGACGCCGAACAGAAAACAATTAGTAGTCTTAATGAAGAACGGGCCCCTATTGCCGCAGAAGTTCGTAAAGTGGAAGCAGAAGTAGGACCTATAAAATATATAGCAGCCTTCTTTTATGGCAGCACTGATCCTGGCATTTTAGAGAAAGCAGTAACTTGGGTTATTATCACATTGATTGTGGTATTTGATCCACTGGCAGTTATTATATTGTTAGCAAGTCAGATGAGTTTTCAAGAGTTTAGAGAACGTGAAGGTAAGCCGGGTGTGCTTAAAGACAATGACGGTACTATTGTTGGACTTAGAATGCCTAAGAAAGAAGTCGAAGAAGAACTTCCTAAAACTGATGTTATTCTTATGCCAGATGAACCTGTTGTAGAAGAACCTAAAGGTACAGACTTTGAACCTATTAATTGTAGCAAGTGTGGTACTGAACTAGTCGATGCACCTAACATAGGATTACATTGTCCTAATTCAGAATGTGGTGTAATCAAAGAACCTGCCTACGAACCAGATAACATTCAAATTGAACAAATAAAAGAAACTGATGGTTATGTTCAGAATGAAGAACAAAAAGAAAGTAGTGTATGGACCAATACAATTACTCAAACTGAATATAATGAAATCAGCGATACACCAGAGCACAGGAGCGAGGTACTCGTAAATCAATGGGCAAATCTTATAAGAACAAGACAAGCAAAAATGACTGATGTTCCAGAACATTTAATATTAGCAGTAAGGGCTAAAGTATGATGGCGGGCAAACTTACACTTATCACGCCTCCTGACATTTTTGAAAATGAATCATACAGTATATTGTTTGTACATTTAAGTGATGAAGATCAAGAAAAAGTAAGTCAATGGTTTGCTAATTCTGAAATAAAAGAAAATGTCAACATTTATTTTTATTCAGGCGAAGTTGACTTGCCTTGGTTTTTTCATGCTATGGCTCGTTCAGAGTATAAGTATATTGACTTGGATAGTTTAAATAATATAACATCAGCACTGAGTGGTTATATATTGGGTAAGAAAAATACTTACTATAAAACAACTGATGAAAATACATCAGCAGTTTTCCATTATATAAATCAAAATAGAATAACAAATATAGAAAACTTTTTACAAAGAGCATTTAATGACCAAAATTAATGATACGCATGTTTGCGATTTTTGCGGAAAAAGCAAAGAAGACGTAGAGAAACTTATTGTAGGTGAGAATGCAGCCGTGTGTAACGACTGCGTTGATCTATGTGTTGACATATTAAAAGATGAAAAAATAAAACAATTCCCCAAAGAAGCCAAACTATTGAATCCTGTTAAAATAAAAGAGTATTTAGATTCATATGTCATAGGCCAAGACAATGCTAAAATTGCTCTTAGTGTAGCAGTTAGTCAACATTTCAAACGTATTAATAATCCAACAGATGAATTAGAGATTGAAAAAACTAATGTACTAATGCTCGGCCCAACAGGATGCGGCAAGACCATGATGGCTCGTAAGATTGCTGATTACTTAGATCTTCCCTTTGCCATTTGTGATGCTACTGGCATTACTGAAGCAGGATATGTAGGTGATGATGTAGAAAGTATCCTTACTCGTTTGATTAATGAATCAGATGGCGATATTGAAAAAGCCAGCAGAGGAATTGTTTATATCGACGAGATTGATAAGATTGCTCGTAAAGGCGAAAGTGCCAGTATCACTAGAGATGTCAGCGGCGAAGGTGTGCAACAAGCCCTATTAAAAATGATTGAAGGATCTATCATGCGTGTTCCTTCAACTAGCAAACGTAAACACCCCGGTAGTGAAATGCAAGAGATTGATACCCGCGGTATATTGTTTATTTGTGGTGGAGCATTTGTAGGTATTGACAAAATTATCCAACATCGTAAAGATGCAAAGTCCGTCGGGTTTCATGCTAACGTGGCAAATGAGACTGATACTAACAAAGTATATGAAGACCTCACTACTAAGGATTTGATTAAATTTGGGTTGATACCAGAGTTTGTTGGACGTTTTGGTCTATGTATAAATGTTGAAGAACTAACAGTTGTACAACTAGTTGGGGTTCTTAAAGAACCAAAGAATAGTTTAATAAAACAATATCAATATCTGTTTGAACTCGATGGTATTAAACTTGAGTTTGATGACGAGGCATTAAATGAAGTTGCTAGTAAAGCCAAAGAACTCAAAACTAATGCTCGTGGCTTAAAAAACATTATAGAAAAAGCACTATTGCCTTATCAATTTGACGCTGTTGATCTTGTAGAACGCGGTTTAAAATCAATACGGATAAGTAAAGATACTATAATCGGTAAACCGGCCGTAATGATTTTTGATAAAAAGAAAAATGAGCAAAAACAATAAAGTATTTGGAAATAAGGTCTTAGTGGGGGATCTTCCGTTAGCAGTAGCACTACGTAAATTCAAACAAAAAGTAGAAGATTCTGGGCTTCTTGAAGATGTCAAAGCCAAAATGTTTTACGAAAAACCCACTACTACACGTAAACGTGCCAAAGGTGCTGCCAAAGCCCGTTGGAAAAAGAAACTCCAAGAACAACAATTACCCAAAAAAATGTATTAGAGGTTGACTTTTTAGGTAAAACCGTATATAATATATACATATTGTAACAATACGGAGTCTAAAATGGCTTATCTAAAATGTATCACTGACAAATACGGTGATGATCTTACAGGACTTTGCGGTCCAAAAAGTCAGCGTAAACCTATCAAGGATTTTGATCCTGTAGAGATTCGCCGCCGTATGAGCAAGGTTGCCGAACTGCTCGATGTTAGTCCAATTATGGATGACGATGGATATGCTAAGGTAGAGGACGTTATCATGTTTGTCCTTAATCATTGTCAAGAAGCAGGAATCTTTAAAGAAATGGAGTTGCCATTCTTTGATCAGTTGTTTGGACGAGGTATGTTGTATCGCAACAATAGTAACTTTGTTAACATATCTGAGATGTGGATTAACTATAGACAACAACGCATGGTTCGAGTTAAGCATTTAATCGGCGACCTAGTGTTTAATTATAAGCCACATCTTGTACAGCCCGCAACTGGCCGTGAGATGGAGAATGGCGACAAAGTAGTTAATGACGCACAACATCGTACATTGGCTAGTTGTATTGTGGGTATTGATCAAATGCCTATGAACTATATAGCATTTGATGATATTGCTAGAATGCTAGCGATCGTTGATGCTGAACAGTATCACTCAATTAATATTGTATCACTTCCTGCAAGCGAGTATGACAAATGGCGCAACGGTACAAACTTAGCCCGTGAAAAAGAAAAACTCAAATTGCCATTGACCCCTGATGAAGAACGGTATCTTAAGGCATGGCGAGTGTTTAATGCTAATGGTGTTAAGGTGCTAGACAAAGACGACAAGAGCGAAAGCAGTCGCCAGTCTAAAGCACTAACAGGTATTGGTAACATGCTTACTTACCTTGACACGTATGGTTTTGACATATGGACTCGTGCAGTTAATATCAATATGCGATTGTTTACCGAATGTGTATTTGCTACTAACGTGTCATGGGGACTTTGTGAGTTCCTAAAACAACAAGGTAACATCGGTGATGCCAAAGCCGTTGATGAAGCAATTTATCAAGCATTGCACGAAAAGTATGGTGCAAGAAGTGCTCGTCAATTGCGTGATCAAGTGTATCGTGCCAAAGACAAATATTGTGAAGAATATGAAGTCGGTAATGATGCATCGGAACCTGTACTGTTGGCTGAAGGTATTAGACAAATTGTAGCGAAGTATCAACCTACTAAGAAGTCTAGTATCGTTTGGCAGGCAATTAAGCCAGGTACGAGCAAAGGTGAAGATGGTGCGGAACATGTCAAGTACATGCCGCCTTTTAAAATGCCATTCTCAGGTTAATGAAAAACTATCAAAAACTAAATGAGGCTATTACTAAACGTAAGCCTCACAAACGTTATGAAGAAAACACATACTTCACTAATAAGTTGTATGACGACTTCTGTTTTGATCGTAACGGAGACTACAAGTATCTAGCAATATTTGGTCCATATCGTAGTAGATATAAGTGGACTCCTCAACAATGTCAGACTATGTATGACAAGTGTCCTGATACATGGGTAGATTATGTTGGAGTAGAACGTAAGTTCGATTGGGGCAAGGGAGAGAATCAAGTAGTCACTGATAGGCATGATCAGGATTGGCATGTTCCAGAACTAGATCATATTGTTAGTAGGGACGAAGGCATTAGATTAGGTTGGACTCAGGAGAAAATTGATGACCCTGATAATATGCAGGTACTACCCCGTATACTTAATCGTATGTTGTCAAATATAACAGATGATGAAGCACAGGCAATTATTCCATTAATAGTAGCACAGTTTCCCAATTTGATTAAATAATTTGGTAAAACCGGGCTTGACATGAATGCGAATTCATTGTATAATATATACTTAAACAACACAGAAAGAGCGAAATGACTGCTGCTACAGTTGCCGAATATAATAAATCTAATGTAAACTGGAATAAATTCTTCTCCGCTGTTGCTACAGTTGGTACTACAATGAACAGCCAAAAAGATCGTTTTGACAAAAGTGATCTAATTGAAAAAGCACTTGCCCATTATAGCAACGGAGCAATTGAATATACTAATTTGGACGGCGTTGATCATATCCTTACCAATCTAAATAACACTACACAGGAATTTAAATTTGTCAGTAGTGTGTTTTATGGAATGCGTACTACGCAAACCAAAACAAAGAATCGTCCAGGGATTAAAAAATTATCCAAATTGGATAAGACCGTAACTGTTAAATTGGCAAACTCGCATGGTGAGAATAAACGTACAGCATTGCCCGATACATATGCCAAGTACCTAATGGTTGCTGATAACTATAGTGCCTATGTAATCGCTGTTGAAGATCTTACACCATATCTTAAATTTAGTGGTGATGGCATTGAAGCAAAGAATGTGCCTGCAAACTTGTTCACTGAGGTTGTTAATCCAGATGAATATACAGTCACTTCACATGTATCAAACTACAAGGAAAAGAAAAACAAGATGCAGGAAGATTTTCTGAATCAATTTTAATATGAGTCATAAAGTTTATAATCAATCTTGCATTGAAGGCATGCGTGAGCATGTTACAGATAATTCTGTTGATTTGATTTTTACAGATCCCCCATATGGTATTGACGGAGACACATTGGATGTACTTTATCATAGAGATGAAAGTAATGTAGTTCCCGGATACATAGATGTACCATTAAAAAATTACGCACAGTTTAGCAAAGATTGGATTAATGAATGTGCCCGTGTATTGCGACCAGGTGGTAGCATCTACATTGTTAGTGGATATACAAATCTGCATCATATACTAAATGCATTACACGAATCAGAACTAGAGGAAGTAAATCACATTATTGCCAAATATACATTCGGAGTAAATGCAACTAAGAAATGGGTCAGCAGTCACTATCATGTATTGTTTTGGGAAAAGCCTGCCAAGGGCAAACAGAAACGTACATTCAATAATTCATACAAATACACAGACAACAAGGATAGTTACAATGACAGACTCAGTGTTCAGGACATGCCTAGGGATTATAAACCAGGGCAGATTAAAAATAAAAATCAACTTTCGGAAGACTTTATCGAAAAGTTCATTAGGTACAGTTCAAACCGTGGAGACACTGTCCTTGATTGTTTTGGTGGCGGGCTTACTACTGGCCGCACTGCTATTCGTTGGGGCCGCAACTTCATTGGATTCGAACTTAACACTCATGCATATGATGCTTTCCTCCCCACGTTAGACGAAGTTGTTGAAGTGCCAGATCCTGTTCAGATCTCGCCCGATGCTAAAGAATTAGCCAAACGTGAGAAGATGCGTGAAGGCTGGCGGCAAGATAGATTGAAAAAGAAATTAGCAAACAACACTTAATAGAAAGATAATTATGGCTAAACACATGATGGTGGACCTAGAAACAATGGCAGTCTCACCTAATGCTGTAGTACTTACGCTAGGCGCAGTACACTTCAATCCCTACGGAACAGGTTATTCAGATAAAATATATTTTCGTATTAACATCGATGACCAAGATGCTCTAAATAGAGAAGTAGATCCGGGAACACTCGATTGGTGGAGCAAACAGTCCCCAGAAATTATGGAAGAAGCATTTAGTCCAGATGATCGGGTGCCATTGGTTGAAGCAATTGATAAGTTCCACAAATTTGCCTGGGGATGTAGTGCCTTTTGGAGTCATGGTAGTGTGTTCGATATTGTAATATTAGAAAACATTTATCGTCAATTAGGTAAGCCAGTTCCTTGGCAGTATTGGCAGATCCGTGATACACGTACATTGTTTGACCTTGGCTTTGATCCAGATATGCCTAAAGAGTCTAAACATAATGCATTAGAAGATGCTATCCGTCAGGCAGTCGGTGTACAGAACATGTACCGTAAACTTAATGTAAGGGAGAGGTAATATGAAAGTTAATAGAAGTCAAGAACATCTACATGCATATCAAGCAGCACAAGCACAACTAACCAAACATCGTGAAGCAGAATATGTTCAAAGTATTGAAAGAAAAAAACACGACGTTAAAGTACAAGAACTTAAGACTGAACGTGCTAAACGCTTGGCATTAGATAAAGGTCGTAATGTGGATATTAATTGTTAATTATGAAATATATTACTAACAAATATGGTAGTGTTGTATTACCATATGAACCGGGTATGTTGGAATGGTTAAATGAGAATTATCCGTTTAGCCAATATCGTATTGTTGAAAGGTAAAGTATGTTTGATAAAATTTTTAAATATGTCGCAATTGTAATTACTATATTTTCTGCTATAATGATATGGTGGCATTGGGATCATCACGAAGTATCAGCCTGGATTGTAGGATTCACTGGCTGGTTTAATTACACATTGGATATGATACAGAAAGAGAACAAAAATGAGCAAGTATAAAACAGTCTATACCGAAGTTGAAGTAGAGGTTGATCTTACAGATTTTGACACAGAAGATTTGCTAGAAGAATTAGAAGATCGTGGTGAATTGCCAAAGAGCACCGGCCCATACGATTCTAACCAACTAGTGGAACAAATATGGATACTTCGACGTAACGGAAAAGACTACCAGCGTCAGTTGGATGATTTAATTTATGCTGTAACTGGCCAAATTATTTAAACCAGCCTAGTTTTTCCCCGGCTGCTTGGCGGCGGTCGGATTCTTCTCTGCTACCTGGCAAACGGCTTGCCCAAAGTATAATTAAGGCAAAGAATATGCCCATGCCCATTGTGGCTTTCCAATTCTGTGTAGCAAACCAAAAGATAACCAAACTAACATCCATGCTTATAAACATGAACCATTTGGCTCTAGATGGAAATACACTGCCTGCTTGCCAGTCTTTGATAAATGGTCCAAACAACTTATGATTTAACATGTAGTCATGAAACTTTTTACTGCTGCGAGCAAAGCAGTAAGTAGCAAGTAAGGATGGAGTAGACCATGGTATTCCGGGTACAACCATACCAATATAGGCTAAACCTAAAAATAAAATACCCGCTGTAAACCAAAGTGCTTTCTTAATCTTTTCCATTATCGATCCTTTTGATTATTTAACGGTTTGAAAACCACTTGACAAATTTACCAGTTTAGTGTATAATATCAGTATGGCAACAAAGAACGCATTCATCTTTAGTTGGGATCAATTAGGAATTGACTCCATTGTACCTATTTCTAAGTACGAGTTTCACGATCAAGAAAATACTATACGATTGTTAAAAGAGCAGCCACGACTTAGCAATCCATTGAACAGTATTGTTCGCGGATTGCTACTGCGGGCTAGATTTAATCCGCAACGTCATTATGAAATCTATGCTATCGATTGTTCCGAAGGAATGGATGAAGCATTTTGGAGAGAACAGTGGGAAGAATATCCCCAAGAGACCGCTGAATTGATTAGAGAACGTGGGCATAAATTATATAGTGAACGAGCAAAAAATCAAGTTAGGATAACATGAAACACAGAAAAGTTGATGCTCGAATGAATGGTTTTTCCAAGTATAAGTATTGTGCTAACTTCTTTTATAATGAGTATCAACTATTCTGTGATATTAGAAAATGGTGTAATCAACAATGGGGCGCCAGTGATGATTATGAGTTTGTAACTAAGATTAGTAATCCAAATACTGAGTGGTGTTGGATTAACAATCAACCTACAATGAGAATTTATTTTGCCACTGATAAAGAATATCAATGGTTCTTACTAAAATGGTGTTAATATGCGAGTTAGTCTAGTCAGTGATTTACATTTAGAATTTGGCTACCAAGAAATGGCTGGTGGTGAAGTACTGATCTTGGCTGGAGATATCGCTGAAGTTCGCAGCATCAAAAAACACCACCACAGCACTAAACTAGTACAAGATACTCCTATTGAAGAATTCCGTTGTTCAGAGTTCTTCAAATGGGAGTGTGCTAAGTACGACCAAGTGTTTATGGTGCTTGGCAATCATGAGCATTACCACAATAGATTTGATAAGACTTATAACGAACTAAAAAGCATACTACCTAAGAATGTCGCCTTGTTGGAAAACGAAGTGGTTAATTACAAGGGTGTTATGTTCATGGGTGCTACACTATGGACTGACCTCAACCGGGGTGATAGCATTACTGCATTTACTCTTAAGCAGTTCATGAATGATTATAAACTTATAACCAATCATTATCCTGCTAAAGATGTGTATCATAAACTAACACCCGAGCATACCGCTGGGGTACATTTTAAAACTAAACAATACTTTAAAACCGTATTGGAAATGAATCGTGACAAACCTTTTGTTGTTATTACTCATCATGGTCCTAGTTATGCAAGTATCAATGACAAATACAAGCATGATCAAACTATGAATGGAGGATACACCAGTGACCTAAGTGAGTTCATCCTTGATCATGAAAACATCAAAACTTGGGTTCATGGCCATCTGCATGATCCAGTTGATTACATGATCGGTGATACCCGTGTGATTAGTAATCCGCGTGGCTACATTGGTCATGAAGATACTAGCGGTTTCAATCCTGACTTTTACTTTGAGGTGTAAAATGAATATAACTGTTTATAGTCGAAATCGTATGTACGAAACATTCGAACGGTGGGATGTTCCTAGAGAATTTGCCGATACCATCGCTAACTATTTGGTCTATGGATATCCTTCTGGCAGTTTTTTTACCGCTGTATTGGCCAATGATTTTATTGGTGCTGTTCGACATAGCCATATTTCTAATAGCCTTGAAGCATTTAAGGCATTAGCCGGATGGATCAACGAATATTGTCCAAAGCAAGCATATGGCAGTTATGCTAACGTAGAGGCATGGTATGATATGACATCAGAAATGCGTAGACCTATTTTGGAGAAGCACGGATTAGTATACACCGAGAAGCAGGAAGTATGGATGGCCCTAAAAGGCGAATCAGTTAGTAAAACAGAATTAATTGATTTAGAATGGTATTGAAAAATGGTAACACAAACTGATCAATTTCTACAACGTGATAAAGACCTACCTAAACCCAAATACAACTATGGGGATAGAGTGTTTGGTCGACTAAACAAAGTTCCTTTAGTGGGTATTGTTATACGTGAAGTTGAAGATATGGTACTTGTACATTCAGACCTACCTCTCAGAGTAGAAGAACAGATTAGATATATTGTATCAATACCAATTAAAGGTATGACTCGATTGGTGGATATGAGTGGGTCTTGTCATTGTGGCCGTACTCTAGATCCAAATGGGGATTGTGATACTAGCCATTCATTAACCGAAGAGCAATATCAGAAAATGCTTAAACGTAGGAAAAAGAAATGAACGAACGAATTAAAGAACTTGCTGAACAGGCTACTTCTAGTCGTATTGAATACGATCCTAAAACTATGATGACTGAGCGTATTCAAGAATTCGACAAAGAAAAGTTCGCCGAGTTGATTGTGCGAGAATGCTGTGATATTGTTCTAGCACCGCATAACGAAACAGGATTTACTATTTCCATGGATCTATGTAAGTTTTCTACTAGACAAGCGATAGACCGAGCCGCACAGAGCGGAGGTCTTAAAGTACACACACAAGGTATATCTAAAAAGATTCGAGAACATTTCGGAGTTGAAGAATGAACCAACGAATTCGAGACCTTTGGGAAGAATGCAAGACTCCTGATTGGTCTTATGAAAATCAGACTTACGATCACGAACTGTTCGCCGAGTTGATTGTTCGGGAATGTGTTCAAATTGTTGAAGAAGATAATGGTATTCAATCGCTTCCTATTGTGATTAAAGAACATTTTGGAGTTGAAGAATGACCAGCACGGTACGGATATCATGGAGTCGTGAGTTTGATAATGAACAACGTTGGAACGACGTATGTGCTTGGGCCATTGAGCATTTTGGTCTTCCTGGAGATAGATTTCAAAGTCATGCTAATGTTGACTATATGGACTTTGTTTTTAACAGCAATAAGGATGCACTTCTTATGGCCTTGATGTGGAATGCTCCTATTGTGCCCAACGATGATCTCACCGTAGAACATGTTGGGCGTCTGTTCAATGCTTAAGAAACGTGCCATGGCTGCTGGCAGACAATACGGTAAGACTGATATATCCGAAATGGCAACACGATGGATAGATGAAATAAACGTGAAACATCTCAAAACTGGCTATGCTGACAATCAACCTAAATGGCCCTATTGGGTTAAACCATCAAACTACACTGAGGCAGAGTGGTGGGGCATGGACCAGTGGGTAATAGATACAATGGGAGAGTCTGATTGGTCAGTAGAACACGCTCGTTGGGTTGGCAGTAATCTTAAGTATTGGTTCCGTGATGAACGGGATCGTACTATGTTTATTTTGAGATGGTCATGAATAGCAAACAGCGTAGAAAAGCAAAACGTGATATTGACAAGAATTATCACAAGGTACGTCTTACAGTACGCCCGGGAATGAATTGGACTGATTGGTGTGATCAAGTTGCGGAAATGGTAAGGTGGGTTACGAAATATACTAGGCGTAAGTGTTTGTTGCAAACAAATCGGTGGGAAAGTAGTACATTCTATTTCTTAGACGCAAAAGATGCTACACATTTTACATTGAGATGGTCATGACAGTTACGTTACCTTATGATCCAATATGGAAACCTTTGGAATGGGCTCATAAATATTGCCCAAGTTATATTACTAATGCTGTGCATTCTTGTGACAATACTAAGATTGATTATTTTTTTGCCAATGAGAAGGATGCGTTAATGTTTTTGTTGAGGTGGTCATGACAAGTGATTTACAAGATCAAATCCTAAACAAGATTGCTAACAAAATGCGGACGGCGATTGATGAAGCGGTGATTGCACCTCAGAAATATGAATCAAATTTTAAAATACAAGACCAAAGCGTAGTCGACGGTGAGATATGGTATACCATAGATTGCGATAGAGACGTAGGTGCATGGTTGCGTGATCAACCTAAAGAATGGCGTTATGAATTAATGGCATACGGATTAACTAGGTGCCAATTTGACATACACGAAAAATTATATACCATGTTAGCATTGAGGTGGTCATGAGCAAGCGTGAGATTAAAGGTCTTTTCTTCTTTAGACAAAACTATTGGATGCCCTGCGGATTGAATATCAAAGAACAACTCTGGTGGCGATTTATGCCCGGAGTTGTAATCAATGTCTCATGGCCAAAAGGACAAGTTAAAGTTGGTCCTAGTCATAGATACGGATATTCCGGGTATGGTCCTGAGTTTGAGTATGTTGATAGTGCCGATCCAAACGATCACTATCGCCCATGGCTGGAAAAGAATGTGGGTCGTCAAAAGTGGGATTGGGATTGGGGCATGGCTGATCGTGATGCTACTGACAATCGGTTAACCATAAAGATTAGACAAAAGCATGCCAAGTATGCTACAATAGCAGCATTGAGGTGGGCATGAGCAATTATAATCCTAATGATACTGTATTTGGTATCAAATATCATATTGCACCTATAGGTCACGGTGGGAGGTTTTATGCCAAAAAAATTGATTGGTGTACAGAACAATTTGGCGAGTGTAGTATGAGTCGTTGGCAAGATCCTGGACCAACAACATGGAAGCCCAACGAGCGTTGGTATGCTAATGGTGATTACTTTTGGTTCCGTGAGGAAAAAGATAAAATGTGGTATTTATTAAAGTGGAGTTCATAATGGCAACAACAATACCCGGTCTTCCTAATATTAGTACAAGTGTGTTTAATGGAACAACATTTGAACCAGAACTTACTCCAATGAAAAAAGGCCAGGCCAAAAGTTGGCTTGGTGAATATCATTGGGTATCATTACCTGTTACTGATAAAAACAAATACGACGATATAGTCACTCCTGCTATGGATTGGTGTCGAGAACACTTTGGCAAAAGTGGATCACGTTGGTTTGAAAAAGATAAAAAATTTTATTTCAAAGACGAAAAAGATGTTACTATGTTTATATTGAGATTCTCGTGAAGATTATTAAACTGTTTATAGATGCAAAAAGAACTATGGAAATAGTTCAAGAAATTAAACAACAGGGAATGATCCAGGGCAAGGACTTTGACTTTTCATATCACCCTTCTAAATATCATGCAGATCATGATATATACACTACTACAGCAATAGCAAACTTTATATTCTATACTGAAAAATATGCTACATTTTTTGTTCTTAAATATAGTCAATGAGAAAAAATAAAAATGAAACAACCGAATCATGGGCGGTCCGAGTAGAGATGTTTGAAAAGGGCCGGGCTTTGCAACGAATTGCTAACGGTGATGATCCAGCAACAGTTATGGAAGATATGAGCCGTAGGATTGTAGATAAAATGTTATATCCTATTTTGAATAATATAGATAATAAAAATACAACATCTGCATATGATGCAGAAAAAAGTAGAAACAAATATAATAAAATTATGCAAACCGTTGGTAAAGCAGCCGACCACGTTGACAATGATAGTTGATTTATGTATAATAAATAAATGCGTAGATGACCTAATGGCTTCTACATAAGGCATAGGGCCAAACAAATCTTACTTAATTTAAAGGAGAAAAAAATGAGTAAAGTAATCGGTATCGACCTCGGTACAACCAATTCATGTGTAGCCGTTATTGAAAACGGTATCCCCAAAGTAATCGAAAACAGCGAAGGTGCAAGAACTACTCCTAGTATTATTGCCTACGCTAATGAAGAAATTCTTGTAGGTGCTAGTGCAAAACGACAGGCAGTTACAAATCCAAAGAACACAATCTATGCAGCCAAACGTCTAATCGGACGTAAGTTCAAAGAACAGGCTGTGCAAAAGGACATTGATCTAATGCCCTACAAAATCATCGAAGCGTCTAATGGTGATGCTTGGGTAAGCGCAAATGATCAAGAACTTGCTCCTCCGCAGATCAGTGCAGAAGTTTTGCGTAAAATGAAACGTACTGCTGAAGACTATCTCGGACACGAAGTTACACAGGCAGTTATCACTGTTCCTGCTTACTTTAATGACCAACAACGTCAAGCAACTAAGGATGCTGGTAAAATTGCAGGACTTGAAGTTCTGCGTATTATCAATGAACCCACTGCTGCTGCATTGGCCTATGGTGTAGACAAACAAGACAATCGTGATCGTAAAGTAGCAGTATACGACCTAGGTGGTGGTACATTTGATGTATCTATTATTGAAATTGCCAATGTTGATGGTGAGAAACAAATTGAAGTTCTATCCACTAACGGTGATACATTCCTAGGTGGTGAAGACTTTGACCAACGTATTATGGACTTCTTGGTTGATGAGTTCAAGAAAGACAACGGCGTTGACCTTAAGAAGGATATGTTAGCACTTCAGCGTTTGAAAGAAGCCGCTGAGAAAGCCAAGATTGAATTGTCAAGTAGTGCTCAAACTGATGTTAACTTGCCTTACATCACAGCAGACGCAAGTGGTCCTAAACATATGAATGTTAAACTCACTCGTGCTAAGTTGGAAAGTCTAGTTGACGAATTGATCCAACGTAGTATTGAGCCTTGCAAGACTGCCATGGCAGATGCTAAAGTTACTGCTTCTGACATCGACGAAGTTATCTTAGTTGGTGGTATGACACGTATGCCTAAGGTTGTTGAAACAGTTGAGAAACTATTTGGCAAATCACCACGTAAGGATGTTAACCCAGACGAAGCAGTTGCTGCCGGTGCTGCTATCCAGGGTGATGTATTAGGTGGTGGACGTACAGATGTTCTATTGTTAGACGTTACTCCGTTGTCACTAGGCATTGAAACCATGGGCGGTGTAATGGCCAAGTTGATTCAAAAGAATACAACCATTCCAACTAAACACAGTCAAGTGTTCAGTACTGCCGAAGACGGCCAGCCTGCTGTTGATATCAAAGTATTCCAAGGCGAGAGAGAATTCGTCCAGCATAATAAATTGCTGGGCGAATTCAAATTGGAAGGTATTCCTCCAGCACGCCGCGGACAACCTCAAATTGAAGTTACGTTGGACATTGATGCCAATGGTATTATGAATATCAAAGCAGTGGACAAAGGTACCGGCAAAGAGAATAAGATCACTATTAAATCTGATAGCGGACTTAGCAAGGAAGAAATCGAACGTATGGTTCAAGATGCCGAGGCTAATGCTGAATCAGATAAGAAACTACGTGAACTTATTGAAGCACGTAACAATGCTGAATCTACACTGAACGAATTCCAATCGGATATTGATAAGTTTAGCGAGCAGGTTACTGAAGAAGAACGAGCGAATGTTACTGATGCGGCACAGGCTGTACGTGATGCTATCAAAGGTGATGACGCTAAAATTATCCAAGAAAGCATTCCAAAACTTTATCAAGCCATGGGGCCGATTACTGCTAAAAAGACCGAAGCCGAAGAAGCAGCAAAGAAAGCCGAAGAGCAGGCCAAGAAAGATGCGGATGATGGAATCATTGACGCAGAAGTTAAAGAGACCGTATAATAAATAATATTGTGGGACACCTATTAAGGGTCCCACTTTAGGGCATAGTGCCCAGTGTTATCTTACTTTTAAAGGAGAAAAAATATGACACAAATAACTCGTTTTGACGCCAACGCTCTAAACAGAGCACTTCTAGGATTTGATACAATGTTTAACGATTTTGAGCATCGTTTTGCAAATCAACTCAAAGACAACTATCCCCCTTACAACATTGTTAAACACGATGACGATACATATGAGTTGGAAATCGCTGTGACCGGTTTTGCCAAGGATGAAGTTGTAGTTGAAATCGATCAAAATCAATTGATCGTTAAAGGTGTCCGCAGCAAAGACAGTGATGTCACTGCTGAATTCCTACACCGTGGTTTGGCATTCCGCGACTTTACTCGTTCGTGGACCTTGGCTGAACATATGGAAGTAGGAGAAGGGACTATCAAGAATGGTGTGCTGACAATCGAATTGAAGCGAATCGTTCCTGATGCGTTGAAACCGCGTGTCCTTAAAATTAAGGGCGAATAAAAACCTGGGGGCTTCGGCCCCCTATTATGAAATAAAATTATGAGCACTGATTTACCTGTAATTGAAAAGAAAAAAGTAACATCTCGTTCTATTAAAGAACCTGGAAAATTTAAAGTTATTGTTTGCAATGACGATGTTACTCCTGTGGAATTTGTCGTGGCCATGTTAATGAATGTGTTTAAACATGACGAAAAACATGCTATGAAAGTAACACTGGATGTACATCATAAAGGTAGTGCAGTAGCAGGTATATATGGTTATGAAATTGCAGAACAAAAAGCAGTCGACGGAGTCAATTTAGCAAGAGCACATGGTTATCCTTTGATAATTAAGATAGAACCAGAATAAGGAACTACTATGAGCCTAAAAGATCTAACCGCTGATAAACATCAAAAGGCGGAAGATACTCGCTTTATGAAAGCAGTATTTGCTAAAACTTTACCCTACGATGTTTGGGTAGATTTTACATATCAGAAACAACTTTGGTATAAAGAAATTGAACACGCTGCCCGTAAGGCAGGATTACTAGATGCCTTACCTGCTAATTTTGAACGAGCAGGATTAATCATGGATGACTATGAATCTATGGATAAACCTATAGGAAGTTTCAATACCTATAAAGAAGTAACTAAAGAGTATGCTAGTTATATAAGAACGTTAGGTGATCCTACTCGTATTATGGCACATCTTTATACCTGGCACATGGGCGACCTACATGGTGGCCAAATGATTAAAAAAATGGTTGAAGCACCACATACACATCTAGAGTTTGAAGATCGTGCCGAGTTAATTAAAACTGTACGTACAATGTTGTCAGACGACATGGCTATCGAAGCTAATATAGCCTTTGAATGGGCAATTAAAATAATGGAATCATATGACAGTCGTTTGGAACAAAATTGAAGAACTAGCTAAAACTCTTGAATCTAAATTTAATGCCACAGGCGAACCTATAACAGGTAAGTTAGACTACGACTGGCATAATCAACTTTGGTCAAGCCCACGTTACCGTAGAGC
This sequence comes from Chlorellidium tetrabotrys, assembly GCA_032273165.1. Taxonomy (NCBI): domain Eukaryota; class Xanthophyceae; order Mischococcales; family Botryochloridaceae; genus Chlorellidium; species Chlorellidium tetrabotrys. Next base: position 22,497 of record JAUKPS010029943.1, on the reverse strand, counting down.
ACATATAGAAATTGTAGACAATAGAGAAACACACAATATCTACATTCTGCATTGTACTGTATTTCCACATTTCAACGATCCTAGTCCTATTTTTGGATTTGATGCTGTATGTGGCCCAAATAAGATCACTGGTGCTTTCTGTGATTTTAGTGCAGCAGGTGAGCCTTCACATCTTATGATGCGTTGGTTTGCCAATGAGGTACTATACTACAATTGGCAAAAACCCAGAGACCTTCCTGAATGGGCAAGAAGCATATTCAGTACTAGCATGGTTGCTGCGGGTAATGTAAATGCAGGCGAAGAACTTGATAATTTATGCGAATTAGCCACTAGAACATTGGATCATTATCTAAAAAATGTAGGAAATACGCAGCAAGATGCAGCAGATTATCATATGGCGCAGAATCGCTATTGTCACTATCAAAAGCAGAATCCACACGTTATCCGTAGTATGGTTAGTATGGGTGTAGAAGAAGCTAAAATGAAGAGATTTGTCAGCGAAGTGTTGTTTCCAGAAGTAGTATAAATATACTATTATGAGAGCAAGAGAATTTTTATACGAAGCAGGATTGTCCAATACTGGACTTAGAAAACAGTATGTTGATAATCTTATTGCTCTAATTAGCAATAAAACTCCAATAGTTATTACACCTAGTGCTGCAAGCAAATACGGAAAAACTGTTGTAATTGATCAAACAGAGGCGGCCCGTATTCAATCTATTTTAGATGCAGGTGCTGGCCAAACAAATCATAAAGGTTATTTAGATTTAGATCCTATAGGAAAAATAAAATTAACTACTACCGATACAGAAGGTAGGCCACAATTTATAAATTTAGCAGACATTGAAAAAAGTGCTGAAATTAAAGGTAAAGAATCCGATTATAATATTGGAGATATTGGTGAAATTGCCCTGGGTGTTGCTGCTGGTGCAAAATTTCTAGCAGCCGGGGCAGAAGTAGGTGCAACTGAATTTGTTAATCTTGCTAAAAAAATGATACAACAAAATGTAACAGGTAAAAAAGGACAACTACTTGATTCATTAAAATTAACATTTCACGGACCACTTAGACATAAAAATGGAAAACTAGACGAAGTTGATATTGTAGTTATTGCTCCAGGCAGAAGTGTTAAGACATTTGTTAATTTAATGAGTAGCATAGAAAACAATCAAAATTTTCCAGGCGAAGTTAAAGGCACAATATTATCAGCATTAAAATATGCTAGAGATTCTGAAAAAATAAAAGCAGGAATTGACCAAACTGCCGCTGATCCTAACACCAATACTATCGAAGTTATATGTGATGGTGTAAGTGATCAAAAGGGAACCAAGGCTGATTTAATTTTACATATTGATGGAAAGAGAATTAATCTTATAAGTGCTAAAACAGGTCCAAGCCAACTTGGGCAGGCAAGCGGTCATGATTGGAATAAACAAGTAACTTTCTTTAGCACCGTATTTGGTATTGATATTTCAAAATTTAAAAATAAATGGGGAACAACCAATGGAGAACATATATCTGCCATGCAAGGCATTTATTCCACATTAGTAATTCCAAAAATTCAAAGACTAACAGGTGGAAAGAGTGTTCATGCCGAAGCAGAGTTAATTAAATCTATAACCAATGGATTAATTAGATATAGTAATAATTATGATCAAGCTACTTCCAGTATCGAGACTGTTGATATTGTTAAACTATCTACAGAACCAGGAACACCGGGTTTTAATTTATTAAGGGTTGATTCGAGATTAGAAGCAGCACTTATGAAAACAGATCTTGTTGGATCAGCTACTCCAAATAATCAAGGAGTACAAGTGGTCGGAAACGTAGATGGAAAAAAATTACTATTGTTTAAGGTAAGATCCTATTACAGTCCAGCAGGAGATGTATTACGAACAATTGTAGAAGGTGGACCGTTATTAGAACAATTAGCTGTTGTTACACCAGAAGCACCAGCGGCAGCACCTGTACCATCAAGCATAAAAAATCAACAAACAACATTGGCCACTAGCAAAATACCAATGGGCCAAGAACCTCCACCACAAGGCGTATAATGAAAAAATTAGTTACCATAGTATTTGCCACATTACTAACAACTGTGGCAATAGCACAGTCTACCTCTTTTAAAATAGAGAAAACTCTTGTCTGTGACGATACAAAGAAAATAGTCAACGAATTAATGAATGGTGACTATAAAGAAGTACCTGTTTGGGGTGGTTCTGAAGAAAAGACCAAGTTTATGTTATTGGTCAATAAAGAAACAGGTACTTGGACACTTATACAATTCACACCAGGCGTTGGTTGTGTATTAGGTGTAGGCGATGAATCTAAAGTATTAAATCTCGATAAGAAAAAATTAAGTTTGTAATACTATTGTAATATTTAAAAAATATTATACAAATAAATATTGGTATGAAGACATACCGATCCATCTTCGTCAGTGACGTTCATCTCGGTACTAGGGATTGTCAGGCTGATAAGTTAAACAACTTCCTCAAACACAATTCCTGTGACACCTTATACCTTGTAGGAGATATAATTGATGCCTGGAGAATCCAACAAAACAAATGGCGATGGAAACAGAGCCACACTAATGTGGTCCGTCGTGTTCTCGGTCATGCTAAACGTGGTACTCGTGTCGTTTATATTGCAGGAAATCATGACGAATTTTTAAGACCTATGATACCTTATGGGTTCAGTTTTGGACTCGTTGAGATACATAATCAAATAGAACATATAGGTGCAGACGGAAAACACTATCTTGTAGTACACGGAGATATGTTTGACGGGATAACTAGATTAGCACCCTGGATAGCATTTTTAGGAGACAAAGCATATGATGTCATTTTATCAATTAATAGCAAATTCAATTGGCTACGCCATCGCATGGGTTTTGGGTACTTTAGTCTTAGTCAATATCTCAAAGCAAGAGTAAAGAAAGCAGTAGACTTTATATTTCACTTTGAAAAAAATCTCGCTACCTACTGCAAGAAGCGCGGGTTCGATGGTGTCATCTGTGGACACATCCATCATGCTGAGATTAAAGATATTGATGGCATTAAATATATGAATGACGGTGACTGGGTTGAGTCATGTACCGCATTGGTAGAACATTGGGACGGTCATTGGGAAATAGTTACTTGGACAAAGGAGAAAGACAATGAAACTGAGTGATAAAATTACTATAGTTGTGCCTTGCAAGAATGAAGAAAATTACATTCATCATTTGTTAGATTCATTACGTTCACAAAACATAGGTGATACTAGAATTATCATTGCTGATTGCTCCACTGATAACACTAGACAAGTGATACGGGATAATAGTTTTGAATTGAATGTTGAAATCATTGAAGGTGGCCCTGTTTCAGTTGCCAAGAACAACGGAGCAAAACTTGCTACCACACCATACATCTTGTTCATAGATGCTGACGTTCGTTTCTTTAAGTATGATGTAATACGTGATGCGGTTGATAAACTTGAATCAAATAACTTAGATTTAGTTGGATTGAACATCAAGTGCTATGACAAAGACTTGAGAGCAACACTTGGGTTTGCTATTTTTAATACTATAAATCATGCATTAAAATATTTCTCACCATTTGCAGTTGGAGCATTTATGTTAACTCGCAAAGATAAGTTTATTGAGTATGGTGGATTCCCCGAACAGTTTTCAACGTCAGAGGACTATTTCTTATCTAGGAAGTATAGCCCCAAAAAGTTTAGAATAGTAAAACATCATTTTGGACAAGATAGTCGCAGATTCAAAAAGATGGGATATATGGGCATGACCAAATATCTTATTAAGAACTTTATCAATCGCAACAATAAACAATATTGGGATAGCTTAGACTCAAGCAAATATTGGAATTAACGTTTCATTAAATCGTTAGTGAAATCTAACAACAACTCGTGGTGTCTACCACCATGCCATTTGCCCTTCATGTAACTGTAACTATCATACCAGAACTGTTCTGCTTCGGGATGACAGCCAATTAGTCCTATGCGTTTTTGATAGATAGCCATAGCATCGTCATTGGCATATGTAGCGATTGTTTTGAATTTGTGTTTGTTACCAACTAATGCGCAACCATCATAGAAGAACATATTCATGGGTTCGTCTTTCCACGTTACACTTAAATTTTTAGCATGTGGTCTACGGGTATCTGTGTTGGGCTGTGTGATATATTGAACAGCATCAACATCATCCAATACATTTAAATAGTGACTACCTGCCCAATATGCTCCCATACAGATACCTAAATATCTTCCACCTTTGTTTATGAAATCTCTTACCCTGTCCCCGTTATTTTTGAAAAGTTGTTTGAATGTGTCACTATCACCTATGCCACCGGGAACGGCAATCATATCTACGTTATCAAAGAAATCATATTCTAACGTATTTTTACTAAAAATTTTGAAGTTGTAATGTTGCCCCAGCGCCTTCATTATTCCATTACCTGATTGTACGGAACATTTTGGGTCATACAAGAATAATGCGATAGTGGGTTTCATCACAGCTATTTATGTTTGGGCAAGACCTTGACATAAATACCATTATCATGTAGAATCACACTATGAAAATCGAAACTGCGTTAGATTGGCAACAAGTATCTGTCCAAGTAAATAAGGACTTGAATAGTATTGGGTACAATCCAGACTTGCGTAAGATGTTTAACAATATCCAACTTATGGTCACTGAGTTAAGCAAACTGGAAGTAAATGGACGTAGAATTCGCAGTACAGACTACACCAAAAATCAAGTGGAAAAGATAAACAAAGCAATAGATCATCTTGAAAAATTGATTCTAATGGGCCTGCTAATGAAATAAAAGGTTGACGTTAAATGGTTTTGGGTCTATAATAGAGACTTAAACAGTTAACAAACGGAGTAGATTATGAAAGCATTGCAAGCATACATCGATAAAAAGAATCAATGGAATCGTCTGTTCAAGGGCAAAGAATATGAGATCCAAACTAGTAAAGGTCGTCAGGAAGTTGCTGACAGTCTGGATGCTGATTTGAGTCCCGAAAATCTCTCCTGTGACGGTGAATTGAGCCGTACCCAAATTAATGCACGATACAAAGCATTGATGTCCGCGGCAACTCAATTGCAAAAGTTGGATCCTAGCGTTCGTATCTACGAATTCGGTTGACATTAAATGGTTTTGGGTATATAATACATACTTAGACAGTTAATTAAAGGGGTTCGTTATGTCACAGATTCAGTATATCGCAGATGGTTACAATGTAAAGCGTGAGCGAGTTGTATTGTGGCGCACTGGTAACTACAAGTATCAATTGGAAATTGCTGGTAAAAACACCAATTTCTCTGCTGAATACTATGATGCACTAGAGCGTTTTAAGGGTCTAGTAATTGAGGTTGTTGAGGGTCCGGAAGAACTTTCTACCGTGGCTTGACATTAAATGGTTTTGGGTATATAATACATACTTAGACAGTTAATTAAAGGACTACAAAATGGCTTATTATGTTATCGCACGTGGTACTGGTCTTATCGTAACAGACGGTTCTAACCGCACCCGTAGTTACAAAACTTTCCCAGCAGCCGCTGCTACTCGCACCCGTCTGTGCAACAAAGCAGGTTGGGCAATCAATGAGTTGGATATCGTTGCTACTACTCATTACAAACCTCGCATGGTCACTCGCACGAATTTGATGACCGGAACTGAGTATCAGGAAGATGTTAACACTCCCCTGTCTTGCAGTCCTGCTAGCGAAACTTACTGGTCGATGTAATGGCTTATTTGGTCAAGGCTAGCTCCTACTACGGTAGGGCTACCCCCGGTTGGGTAGCAGTGGTACATGGATACCCCTGGCATTTCTTTGGTCGTACAGGCAAAAAAGAAGCCGAATCTGTGGTAAATAAGGCTAATAAAACTTGACGATAAATGGTTTTGGGTATATAATAGAGTCTTAATCAGTTAATTAAAGGAATCAAAATGCTAGTTGCACTTACTGAACGTCAAAAAACTTTGATTGTAAATAACGTGGTTAAGGCTTGTAAAGATATCACTAGCCTGAATCGTACTGGTTACAACTTTCTGTATCTGGCTTCTGGTTTCATTGCTCACTATGACATGAATGGTTTCATTGACTTCTATTCTTATGTCAATCTGAAAAACGATGTCATCGGTTTTGCAGGACAGAATCAGTGGAATAACTTTCACCCCGGTGAACGTGACTACGATTATTACATGGCTAAAAAGGATGTGTACAATCGCATTCTGAAGGAGATCATGTAATCATGGAAATCAAAGTTGAAGGCAGTCGCCGAAATAAAAAGTTTGTTGAGGCATTGCTTCCTTCAATGTTGCGTCAACTTAAAATCGAAAATTGTAGCAAGGCATTACTGATTCGTATTGCCGATGAATGCGAGAAAAACAGCCAAGGACTGACACTTGACCTATCTAAGCATACAGGTGCTTACTTGGTTGTGATTAAACCTCGGCGTAATCTTGTAGACTTGGGTTTGACCCTTGCTCACGAAATGGTCCACGTAAAGCAATTGGCTAAAGGTATCCTTAAGCAAAAGCGTAGTGGTCATACTTGGCTAGGTAAAATGTACGGTAAGAAAACACCGTACTTGGATCAGCCGTGGGAAATTGAAGCCTTCAGTAAACAAGAGTTGATTCTCCGTCGTGCGTTTGAAGAATAAGATTACCCAAAATGTATAACAAATACGTTGACGATAAATCAGGTATCTGTTATACTATGTTTTTAGTTTGATAGTGTTAGTAAATATTTTTAAAGGAAAATAAAATGGCAGCAGTAATTAGTGACAATCTGACAGTGACCTCAGTTCAAGCCCGCAAGGCAATGTTGAAAGCGTTTAAATCTAAGCGCCCGTTGTTTATCTGGGGTCCTCCCGGTATCGGTAAATCTGAAGTTGTAGCAGACGTTACAAAAGAGTTGGGTGGTCATATGATTGACTTGCGTATGGCTCAGATGGAACCAACTGACATTCGCGGTATCCCGTTCTTCAATCGTGATATCAACAAGATGGATTGGGCTGCTCCTGTAGACTTGCCTGATCAAGACTTTGCAAATCAGTTCCCAATCGTTGTGTTGTTCTTGGATGAGATGAACAGTGCATCACCCGCAGTACAGGCTGCTGGTTATCAATTGATTTTGAATCGCCGTGTTGGTAAGTATGTCTTGCCCGATAACGTTGTTATCGTAGCGGCTGGTAATCGTGATAGTGACAAAGGTGTTACTTATCGCATGCCGATGCCCCTCGCTAATCGTTTCTTGCATTTAGAAATGCGCCCTGACTTCACTTCATGGCAGAACTGGGCTGTGAACAAAGGTATTCACAAGGACGTGGTTGGTTACTTGTCTTTCGCAAAACAAGACTTGTACGACTTTGATAGCAAATCTTCTAGCCGTGCATTCGCTACTCCACGTAGCTGGTGCTTTGTGTCTGACTTGCTAGATGACGAGGCAGATACTGACAGTGATACACTGTTCAACTTGGTAGCAGGTTCTGTTGGTGAAGGTCTCGCAGTTAAGTTTGCCGCACACCGCAAAGTGTCAGGTAAGATGCCTGAGCCAAGCGACATTCTTTCTGGTAAAGTAACTACATTGTCAGTGAAAGAAATTTCGGCAATGTACTCACTTACTGTTTCATTGTGCTATGAGTTGAAAGATGCATTGGAAGTTCAGAAGGTGAACAACAAGAAGTTCCATGAAATGGCTGATAACTTTTTGACTTACATCATGGCTAACTTTGAAACTGAGTTGGTTGTGATGGGTGCTAAGATTGCACTTAAGACTTACAAGTTGCCAATCGAGCCTAGTCAGTTGAAGCACTTTGATGAGTTTCACAAAAAGTACGGTAAGTATATCGTAGACGCAGGTAATTGATTTTATGGGTGAGAATGGTGTGAACATTCTCACTCTTTTTACTTGCAGTTAAATAAAAGGTATGCTATAATAAGCATATTATTTCACTAAGGATTATATATGAGTAGCGTAATTGCCCCAACAAAAAAGAAAAAGCGTAGCGACAAGTTTGATAAACTTGTTGGACCTACTGATACTAAGATTGATGCACAAGCCCGTGAACGATTGATTTCGGCACGTGTGGGTTTGCTATTGCGTCATTCATTCTTTGGTAATCTTGCTACACGCCTCAAGCTCACTAACGCTGATGAGTGGTGTTCTACTGCGGCTACTGACGGTGTAAAATTCTATTACAACAGCCGTTTCATTATGATGTTGAAACCCAAAGAAGTTGAGTTTCTAGTTGGTCATGAGGTCCTTCACGTTGTATATGATCACATGGGTCGTATTGGTTCACGTGACCCACAAATGTTCAACGTTGCTAATGACTATGCAGTTAATGCAGACTTGAAACGTCACGGTGTTGGTCAGTTTATTACAAGTGTCCCGTGTTTGTATGAAAAGAAATATGACGGCAAAGCAAGTGAGGAAATCTATGATGACTTGATGAAAAACGTCAAGCAAATTTCTATGGATGACCTGATCAATCAATTGCTTGATGATCACATGGATGGTGATGATGAAGGCAGCGGCGGCGGCGATGACGGCGATGGAAATAAAGAAGGCAAGGGTCGTCCGCACATGTCTGACGAGGAACGTGAACGTGTCCGTCAAGAAATGAAGCAAGCAATTATCAGTGCCGCACAAAGTGCTGAGGCTGGTCAATTACCCGCAGGTGTTGAACGATTGATCAAGCAACATACTGATCCAGTCATGCCCTGGCGTGAACTAATTCAAACAAACTTGACTAGCAGTATTCGTACTGACTACTCTTGGATGCGTCCTTCACGTAGGGGTTGGCATATGGATGCTATCATGCCAGGCATGACTCCCGGAGAAGAAATTGATGTTGTCGTTACACTTGATATGAGTGGCTCTATCAGCAACAAACAAGCTCAAGCATTCTTGGGTGAGATTGCAGGCATGATGGATAGTTTTGATGGTTACAAGGTCCATGTATTCTGATTTGATACTGACACTTATAACCCGCAAGACTTCAATAGTGAGAACATGGACAACATTGAAGAATATCAGCCAATGGGCGGTGGCGGTACGGACTTTGATTGTATCTTTAAGTACTTGAAGAAAAATGCAATTGATCCTAAACGACTGATTGTGTTTACTGATGGATATCCCTGTGGTTCTTGGGGTGATAAAGATTACTGTGATACGACTTGGATCATTCATGGTGACAAGAATCCCAATCCCCCATTCGGGACATATGCATTGTATGACGAGGTGTGAGAGTGACGGACATATTTGAATCTCCTGACAAAGGTGAGACTATATATGTCCGTCAAGTTGGTTCCACGGACCGTACTTTGCATAGTGTAAGTAAACGTGCGAGTGACTTACACGAAAGCATGATGGAATCTCAGCTTTGGGATAAGATTCGCCGTGAGGCAAAAACAAACATACCATTAGCCGATGCACTAGATAAAGTGAAAATGATATATGCGCTCATCAAAAAAGAAACTAACTAGGTTCATTGCAATGTGGGACATGACTGGACTTGAATGTCTAATCAACGTTTCAAAAGTTGAAGAAGAACACAAGCAGTGGGAAAAAGAAAACATTTGGCGTATTCTTAAGGAAGAAAATAAAACAGTAAGTCCGGCGAATATTCCGTTAGATAGCATGGTACTTAGGGCTAGATTCAATAGTCAACGATGTTATGAAATCTATACCTTTGATTCAGAATTGTCTGAACAAGAAATTAGAGAAACATTTGAAACTAGTCCACAAGTAATGGTTGATGCTATTCGTAATGTTGGACATAAATTTTATAGTGATAGATCAGATAAGAAAACACAGGTGATTGTATGATGTATGTAGGAACAAGTTTAGGTAAATGTTTGCGTAGCATTCTTATGGGTGAAGTGTCCGAGGATGAGGTACTATTGATTATCACTCGCACCAGATCAATAGATATTGAGAAATTCCTCTGGGTAGTGAAACAATACTACGAAGAAGGTAATTATACTGCACAGGATGCACAGGCATACGACATTGCAGTTAAGCCATGGGAAGAAGTGGAAGCACTTGCTGTTAGATTATACAATGGTGGCAAGATTCACCAACCAAGAAACTTTGGTGACTACGGTAGTCACTTCGGTAGTCAATTCCTTCACCCTGAATTAAGTAATGATGTTTGGGTAGAAGTCTCACCTAAGAGCCGTAATACTACACCTGCGGTCGTGCAAGCATACGAACACTATAAACTGCTTGACTCATTAACCCAATAATACTCATAAAAATATTTCATTGAGTATATTAGATATTAAATATCTATGTACTCTAGGAGAATAATATGAGTTTTTTAAAACACGTCGGTAAACAAGGTGATCGTAAGGTTGCTATCATTTTTCGTGAGATTCCAGGTGAACCTCACATGTGTCTGGTAACATACACTGAAACACTAAATCAACACATTCACGATCCATTGATCCGTTGTATTGAAAGTGACATTGGGCAACATAGTGAATCATTAAGTGATGCACTAAATCGCACACTAGGTTTAGATGGCAATCCTATATTGCAAACATTGCATCGTGAAGGTTTGCTGAAGAAGGTTAACACAGAGAATATCATTGTTACACCTAATCCACAGACTAAGATCAAGTTGAATGAACTCAATAAGATTTTGACTGAGATGAAGCAGGGAGAAGATGCAGTTAAGCGTATGGCTGATATTGACCAAAGCAGAGGAATGCAGACACCAGCTGAGGTAGCACGTAGACAACGTGAAAACAACACCCGTGATGCTAGAACACCACAGACTGCACCACTAATGGCTAGTAGTAATGATGCGCTAGGCGACAATATGTTAGCAAACAATCTACGCCAGCAAGCAGCTAGAATGGCAGCAGAAGCTAAAGGGTTGATGGCTGAAAGTCAGAATCTAATGAAGCAAGCAGCAGAAATGGATCCTCCTGTACTAGAGAAGAAGCCAAGAGCAACAAAGAAGGCAGTTGTAGTTGAAGCTCCAGTAGCAACACCTGCATCTAAAGTAAAGAAACCAAGAGCAAAAGTTAGTGCATAATGAGCCCAGAATTCATCGAAAAGTGGGAACATATCCTTGAAGATGTTGATAAAAATAAAATACCAGTTGAGTTTATTAAGAAATTAGTAGTCAAGCTACAAGGTAAGAAACAACATACATTAAATATTGAAAAATTTTTAAGTCAAGGGTTAGATCCAGAACAGATAGAAGATATCGTAAGTAGAAAATTACAAGAACTAGATGATTCAGTTGTTGGTGTTGAGTTTATTCTTAACGTACAAAATATTGCTGATGCGGTTCAACCTGAAACTGATAAACTTTTAGGCAATTTGTAAATGTATGATTTGAGCATACCGGGATGGATGGGAGAATCAGAACTTTGTCAATTATCGAAATGGGCAGAATCTATTCCTAAAAATGGAGTGATCGTAGAAATAGGGTCGTTCTTTGGAAGAAGTTCTGTTTGTTTTGGTAAGTCGTGTGATCCTAGTGTTACTGTATATTGCATTGATACATTTGGTTCTTCTGTAACCATTGTAGATGAAGTTATAGGGACAAGCGGAGAACCAAAGCCCGGTACATATGATCTTTCTGCAATATTTTTAGAAAATACTAAAGAAATCAAGAACATCAAACAAATAATTGGTTCCTCTCCTGCGAATATCAATTACTCCGGTGATCTTGTTGATTTATTTTTTCTCGATGCTGCTCATTCTAATCCTAGTGATATAGAATACATAAACTACTTTACTACTTTTATAAAACCCGGTGGAATGATAGCCGGGCATGATTACAATACGTTTGGCTATTCACCTGATATCATAGACAACATAAGAGAACTAGAGAAACGTTATAATAAACCCGTGACGCTATATGAAGGTACTTCATTGTGGTCATTTACTATATGAAATTATGAAACAATACTTAGAATTATTAAAAGACATTCTAGAAAACGGAGAAACAAAAGATGATAGAACTGGCACTGGGACTATTAGTGTGTTTGGACGTAACCTTCGCTTTGATTTGCGTAGGAATTTTCCAGCCGTCACAACTAAAAAACTTGCTTGGAAAGCGTGTGTAGGTGAACTACTCTGGTTCATTGAAGGCACTGGTGATGAACGCAGGCTAGCAGAACTTACACATGGCACCCGTGATGGTGTTACTACAATCTGGACACCTAATGCATTAGCAAGTTATTGGAAACCAAAAGCAAAGTTTGAAGGTGATCTTGGTAGAGTTTATGGAGTACAGTGGAGACACTGGCAAACTCCTATAACTCATGCTACTGAAACTTTCAAAGATGATTTTGGCAACTACTATAATCGCGGTGGAGCAATTCATATCAAAGAAACCGATCAGTTAGCTAATCTGATTGAAGGCTTGAAGAAAGACCCTAACGGTCGTAGACACATTCTTAGTGCATGGAATCCGGGTGAACTAGATCAAATGGCACTACCACCGTGTCATGTTATGTGCCAATTCTATGTCAACAAAAATAAAGAATTATCTTGCCATATGTATCAGCGTAGTGTTGATGTGTTCTTGGGCTTACCTTTTAACATTGCTAGCTATGCGTTACTCACTCATTTGATTGCACAGGTTTGTGATTTGAATGTAGGCGAATTAGTTATCAGTACCGGTGATACACATATCTATACTAATCACGTTGAGCAAGTTAAAGAACAACTAAGCCGTGATCCATTAGCATTACCAACATTGAAACTGAACACTGATATTAAAGATATTGATAAGTTTTCACCAAAAGACATTGAATTAGTTGACTACAATTGCTATACTGCTATCAAAGCAGATATGGCAGTATGATTAATACAGAAGAAGCAAAAACAATAAGGGTTAAAGTTCACACCATTCGAATGAGTGATGTGGACGATCCTGATGTGTATGTAGCACAGCCTATGTATGAATGGCAACAAACAGAAGAGGGCAAGTGGATTATGAAACATAGTTTACCTGTACCCAGTTGGAATAGATGTATAGATCATCATACATATGGATACTCTTATACTATTACAGCCTATCTAAAACCAATAGATTATACATTCTGGAGTTTAAAGTTTAAATGAATATACTAGTAACAGGTGGAATGGGCCTCATAGGGCACAATGTAGTTAAACGTCTGCAAGATCAAGGTCATAACGTAGTCATAATTGATAACGCAACTAATTACGGTATTATATCACAAGATGAAATCGATTATCTTATGCGTGAACGCAGAAAGAAAACAGGTGATAAGAGTTTCTGGTACACTGGCGACATTGCAGATAAAGAATACATTGACAAGATTTTCAATATTGAAGAACCAGAGATTGTTATCCACATGGCTAGCTTTCCTAGACAGAAAGTAGTCAACAGTAACCCAGCACTAGGTAGTCGTACAATGAGTGAGGGCCTGCTCAATTTACTAGAAGCCAGTGCAAATATGGAAGTACGCAAGTTTGTCTACATCAGTAGTTCAATGGTGTATGGTGATTTTAAGGATGATGTAACAGAAGATGCAGTTTGCAAGCCACAAGGTCAGTATGGCATTATGAAACTAGCAGGTGAATGGCTAGTCAAAGATTATAGTCGCCGCGATAATCTTGTACACACTATCATTCGCCCAAGCGCAGTCTATGGTCCATTAGACGTTGAAGATAGAGTTATTGCAAAGTTTATGCTTACTGCAATGCGCGGAGGTGTATTGCAAGTTAACGGGGCAAATGAAACATTAGACTTTACTTATGTTGATGACGCCGCAGATGGCATCGTTGCAGCCGCATTAAGCGACAACACAGATAACAAAACATATAACATCACAAAGAGCCACAGTCGTAGTTTGCTTGACGCTGCTAAACTAGCACTATACTTTGCAGGCAAAGGTGATATTGAAATAAGAGATAAAGACGCTGACTTCCCTAGCAGAGGTGCATTGAACATTGATGCTGCACGTAGAGACTTTGGATTTGATCCTAAAGTTGACGTTGAAGAAGGCTTTGAAAAATACTATGAGTGGTTATCGAATTCCACATTCTGGTCATGAACTATAGGATAGAATAGTTCACAGATAAATAAGTGTATGTGGATACTATCATTTCTTCCTGATTACATAACTCACTTAATCTTTCTAGCAGGTGCCATCGGAGTCATTGCCGGTTTTGTGCTAGGTTTTATACCTTTCGTCAAATTATATCAACTTCCTATACAAATTATTAGTATTATAGTATTCAGTCTAGGGTTATACTTAGAGGGCGGACTAGCAGAAAATACCATTTGGAAAGCTAGAGTAGCTGAAATGGAAGTTAAAGTTGCCCAAGCAGAAGCTAAAAGCCAAGAACAAAACACAATAATAGTAGAAAAGATAGTTACAAAGACTAAGAAAATTCGCGGGAAGAGTAAAACTATCACAGAGTATATAGACAGGGAAGTAGTCAAAAATCAAGATGTTATCAAGTATATTGAAATGTGCCCTGCAGTTCCTGAACCAATACTAAAAGCAGTAAATGATGCTGCAAAAATGCGTAGTGAGGTTAAGAAATGAGATATCTAGTAGCAGTTATTGCGTTATTTTTAGTAGGTTGCGGTACAGTAGTTCCAGTAACTGCTAAATTCCCTAGTGCCCCTGCAACACTATTAGAAAGTTGCCCCAAAGAGTTAAAAGCTATTGAAGGCGACAAAGTATCTATAATCGACCTAACTAAATCAATTGTAGCTAACTATGAAACATATCATCTATGTGCTGACAAATCAGATTCATGGATTGAATGGTACAACACTCAAAAGAAGATTTTTGAAGAAGTCAACTAATCCTAAAACAGTGATAAATACACTATAGTTAGGATTTACCCATGACCCAAGAAATAATCAATATAGGCGCGCAACCCAATGACGGCGAAGGTGATCCGTTACGAACGGCCTTTGGAAAGATTAATAATAACTTCACACAGTTATTCAGTGCAGGGTTTTTCACATCAAACGCATATTCTTACGGGGATACTGCTGAACAAGTTATATTTGAATCCCCGGTAGAAACATTTACTCAGGGTATAATTCAGATTAATTCAAACGATACCTCATCGACTGATACTCAAAATATTACACTAAACGTATCAGTTATTAATGATGGTAGTGGATTGAAATGGAATGGACATAATACATTATTCAATGGCAATGCATTAACTGGCTATGAAATGGACATTTTTGAATCAAATGTTCGTATATTAGTCAATCCATTAATTGATACTGATATTTTTCACTTTATATCAGCACAGATAACCTGGACAGGAGTTCCTGTTCCTGGATTGAATCTACTTGTTGACGGTACTGCTAATACAGTGTACATAGACACTGAAGTTGATTTCAATATAGAAACTGAAAATCAAATAACAGTATGAGAGCCAAAGAATTTATAAACGAAAGCCGTAACGCTTTATCAGTAGATATTGCTAGAGCATTGCCGGGTACTTATACTATTCCAGGATTACCCAACAGTGATTTCTATAAACAATATCGTTTTGGTGTAGCATTAGCCGGTGCTCGTGGACAACTAGAAAGACAGCAAGACAGTATTCCACCTTATAATTTTGAAAAAGAAACTCCATGGGGAGAGAACTTGATTGTAAGTTCATATATGGATGGTGAGATTGAAAAAGATATTGACTATGCGATGAAAGAAACGGGTGTTGAAGGTGGTAAAATATTAATTAGCACTAAGAAAAGCGAAGAAGCAACTGATGTAGATAAAACTAGTCCAGTCAATGCGTTTAAAGGTTACAAAAGAAAATGAGAGCAAGTGAATTTTTAAATGAACAGCGCACAATTGCTAAACCTACTAAGCGCCAGTCTTTTGCTAGTCGTGGATTGCACAAGTTTCGTGATCCAGGTGGATATGACCGTACCTATGAATTGAATCGTATTATGATGGCAGTTGCATGTGCGGACGGAACCACACCGTTAAAATTAGATGCTGAAACATGGAGTGGTCGCTACAACACTGCACATCCATACACTGACATGGAATCAAAAATGCTCAAGCAAGCATATAAAGCAGTGGGGAGCGACATTGTAGACTTAAATCACGGAGATGATAAAAGCACTGAGTTACCCGATACAAACACTCAAAGTACAGTTAAACCATTCAAAGGTTACAAAAGAAAATAATTGGTAACAGAATCCGTGAATAAGTAATTATATCAAATTACAGGATTCTCAATGATTGATATCAACAAAACACTAGACTTAGTAAAACTTAAATTTTACAACGAATGGCTTTACACCGCGCATATCTATGACGAAGGTGATAGTGACATGCACAAGGGATTGACTGAGCAAGTCGTAAAGCAATATATAGACCCGCTAAATCTCCCCAAAGATAGCAAAATCTTAGACTTGGGCTGTGGTCCTGGCTACTTCTTAGACGAAATGAAAACTCGTGGATACACTGATTTAACCGGAGTAACACTAAGTCCCGGTGATATTAAAATCTGTGAAGAAAAAGGTCATACAATTAAAAAGTATGATTTAAGTTTTCTTCCACAAAGTGAGGGTTACCATGACGAAAGCGTAGACATGATATTCTTACGTCATTCATTAGAACATAGCCCATACCCTATCTTTAGTTTAATGGAATATAATCGTGTTCTTAAGCAATTTGGTAAGATTTATATTGAAGTTCCTCAACCCGGATGTGACAGAAAACACGAAGAAAACTTAAACCATTATAGTATTTTGGGTGAAGCTCAATTAGCAGCATTGGTATTACGTACTGGATTCAATATTGACAAGTTTGAAAACTTTGAGTTTGATGTAGAATTTCCCAATACTGAGAATCCAGAAGCCCCTAAGAAAGTAGCAAGAGAAAAGTTTTATTGTATGGTCGCAACAAAGCAAAGACCATTAGATATCAAATAAGTTTCTTAAGATAAATACTCTCTATATGAGAGTATTTTTATGGCTATCCATAAATACAAAAAGGAACTAATATGAAACCCAGCGAAATATTACGCAGTTTAGCAGATATGATTGATGCTAAACAGCAAGCATCTAACCCAATGCAAGAACCGGGAGCATTATCTTCTAGAATAATGCCGCAATCAGATTATGAACAAGAATCAGACTCACATGATAACGGACTAGCAAAACAGCCTGACGATATATTTGTTCCACCACTACAACTTAAACTCGAATTGCTTAAAAGAGCTACAGACGTAGAGAATATCTATAGTGATTCAGACGAAGAACAACAAGAAGCTAATTCATATGATGAATTAGATATGATTAAACGAAACGCCGGTTTAGAACTATTAAACCCAGTAGTATTAGATGCGCTCGGTGATGACGAACCGTTAGACGCTTAAGGACTTACTATGAGCGGTAACACCAATAATACAGTTTTTATTCAAAGACTTTTTACAAGCCGTGATAACTTTGTAGATGGCAATGTACAAGAAGCTACTTCAAATACTGCAAACTTTGTGGGACAAGACGGCCGCATTTGGTGGGATCCTACTCGTAATAATTTTTATTCAAGTGATGGTAATACTCCCGGCGGAATATTAATTGGAGGAACTTCAGGCAACGGTGAAGTAAGCGGATCAAATACTTGGGTACAATACAATAATGAAGGTAACTTTGGTTCTAGTCCTAGCTTCACCTTTGATAGTTCAACAAATGTATTATCCGCAACTTATTTTTCAGGTGATGGTAGTAACTTAACAAATGTTAACCTGTCCGGTGTTGCCGCAGGAAATACAACAGAAATTCAATTTAACACAGATGGTAATTTTAGTGCTAGTGGTAATCTAAGATTTGCTACTGATAGCAATACATTATACACCGACCAAATAGCTATTCCAACTGGAATACTATTAACGGGTAACGCTGAAGTTGTGTATGTTATTGCTACATTAACTCTAAATCAAATATTAGCAAACAGTGATGGTACATTAGCGGCACTGCCTTCTGGTAGTTATGGTAATCCTAATGAAGTACCTGCTCCTTGGGCAGTATTTCAATTTACAACCGACCCTAATCCAATATTAGAAATAGATGATGTATTATCTGGTGCAGGTGTGCCAGTTCCTAGTCCAGTGACTTATATTGGTACAGGTGGCAATAGTAATATTGTTGTTACATCTAGTACATTCTATGGTTTAACTACTCCTATACCAGGATACGGCACACCAATTCCAGTAGCAAGACAAACACTAAATGCCGGATTACAAATATCTACTAATACTAGTACTGATATTGTTCTGACACCTGGACCAGGTGGTACAATCGTTTGGGCCGGTGATTTAGTACCATTGACTAACAATGAATTTGTTATTGGTTCTGCTACCCGAAGAGTAAAACAAGCATATTTTGGTAGTAATACAATTTACATTTATGATGAATATTTAGGTATTGATCAAAGTATTGGCGCAAACAATGGTAATTTAATTGTAGGCGGAGCAGCTGGATTGACTGTTGGTCAATTTATCTTAAGCGGTAATACAATTTATCTAGACAATCCATCAGAGGATTTCTTTTTAGGTACAATAGGTGCATCAGGCAATTTAACTGTTAATCGTAGATTCAATGTAAACGATATCAACGGTGAATATAAATTATTTGATATAAACCCTACAGGTGAAACCACTATACTTGCTAACAATATAGCAAATGATAGTAATAAAGGGGCGTTAAATATTATTGGTAGCCGTGACCACACTATTCAAAGTCCAAATAATACAGGTGTGCTAGCGCACTATAGCGGAACAAGTACTGCTCCTAGTAGAATATATAATGATAGCTATGGTAACGGAAATACTAGATATAGCGCATATATTGGTAGACATGCTAGGGGTAACTCGGCAGTACCAGCGGGAACACTAAACAATGATATTATCAGTCGTATTGGTGCTAATCCTGCTGATAGTTCAAATAGTTTTGCTGCAATTTCTACTACTAGAATAGATTTTGTTAACTCAGAAGATCAAACTCCTTCTAATCGCGGCGGACGTATTGAAATATGGAACACCCCAGTTGGTAGTAATACTATAGCATTGTCTACAAAGTTTGATACCAATGGGGTAAGTTTAATTGGCAGCGCCACAACTACAGGTATTACTTTTGCTGATAACACCTTCCAAAATACAGCCTTCAATGATACTAGCGCAGTTACTAGTGTAACAGTTGGGTTAGGTTTAACACAAACCGCCACAGTGGGTGATGTTGGTATTGACGCTACTGGTGTACAAAGCATCACTGGCACCGCAAACAGAGTTATTGTTACTAATTTAGGCGGACAGAACTTTAATCTGTCTACTCCGCAAGATTTGAACACAAGTTCAACATTAACATTTGCTAACTTAACAATCACTGGTACATTAACCGTAAGTAATCTTGTAAGTACTGGTAATAGTGTTATTGATAGTAAAGTATTGAACTTAGCGGCTAACTCAACTAGTAACAGTCAGATTGATCAAGGTGGTATTATATTGGGTAATACTAGTTCTGACTATGCAGTAAGTATTCTTTACGATTTGGCAAACAACAGTTGGAACACAGACGGTGCCGGATTAACTACATTAGATTTAATAGCAGCCAATGCAAATATTGATTACTTGAATGTTAAATATTCTGGTCACTTTGGATTGGTCAACGAACAACTTGATTATCCAAATGCATATATTCAAGTTGATAGTAACACCAATAGCTATAGCCAAATCATTAGTCAGAATCATAGTCCTGGCACACAAGCATCAACTGATATGGTATTAGTTAATGATATAGGTGATGACGGTAATCACTATATTGACATGGGCATTAACGGTAGTAATTATGCTAATGCTGACTTTAATAGCATGGGACCAAACGATGGTTACTTGTATATCAATCAAGGTAACCTAATAGTCGGAACGGACACGGCAGGAGAAGTAGTTAAATTTATTGCAGGTGGCACAACAGATAATGATGTACATCTGACGATTAGCGAGAACGATACCACGATTAAAGGTAATGTAATTGTTACTGATGGTAGTGATAATACCATATTCCAAATGAAAACAGATGGTAATCTGGTTTGGGGCGGCGGAAGTCAAGGCATTAGATTGGACGGTGGGTTCTATGTGACAGGTGTTGGTAGTGGTGATGGATTAGGAAACATTATTACATATAATACTAGCACCGGTGCTATGACATATGGTCCACAGCTAAAAGACTATTCAGGTAACTTGAGGGCAAACAACTTTACTGCTAATACTCTTTCTGGTAATGGTGCCGGATTAACTAATTTGAATGGTGCGAACATTACTGGAAATATTAATGCTAATCTTTCTGGTAACGGATATCAGATAACAAACATCAATAGTGCTAATATTGTAGGTACAGTAGCCAATGCAAATTATGCAGCATACGCTGGTTCTCTTGTTAACGCATTGACGATCAATAATAGTGGGACAGGTTCAGCATCAGGTGTGGCATTCAATGGTGTGAGTGCTATCACAATTAGTTACAACACAGTTGGCGCACCCAAGGCAGATGGTACAGGCGCTAGTGGCACGTGGGGTATCAGCATCACTGGCAATAGTAATGTTGCTAATACGGCAAATGCAGTCGCCGGCGCTAATGTCAGTGGACAAGTAGCATACGCCGCAATTGCTAACTCAGTAGCAGGAGCCAATGTCAGTGGACAAGTAGCAAATGCATTAGTAGCCGGAACTGTTTACACAAACGCTCAACCAAACATCACCAGTGTAGGTACACTAACTGGACTAACAAGTAACGGTGTAGTTAACTTTTCTAATACTAGCAATGTCACACTAGGTGCTGTGGGTAATCTACATATCTCCGGTGGTAGTGCCAATTATGTATTACAGACAAATGGTTCAGGTACATTAAGTTGGGTAGCACAACTTGGCAACGGCGCAATCACCACTATCACTCCAAACGCATTAAGTAGCACAGTTCACATTGCTGCTACTGTATCAGGTAATACTGCTAACATCATCACTGACGCTACTACAGCAAACACTGCTAATACTATTGTTGTGCGTGATGCTAACGGCGCAATCAATGTTAATGGTTGGACTGTGGGCACACACTTGACCGCAGTCAACTACACAGCAACCAACAGCGACTACTGGATTGGCACTACAACTAAATCTAAAACTATTACATTGCCCAACGCATCTAATGGTGCTTCAACCGGTCGTCAATATCAAATTGCTGATGTAGTTCACTCAGGAAATCCAGGAACTACAATTGCAGCACAAAGTCCTGCTACAGTAGTAGGAAATCAACCTAGTCAACAAGGTCAGATTATTATTGCTACCTATGTTGGTACCACGTGGTATTTGAATTAATCATGTTTGACCCATTCAAGCAAGCTAAACTTCAAGGTGCATATTCTAAACTCAAGGATACAACTATCCCTGAGAAGGATATGACACTAGACGAATTAAAACGATTGAGTGGGTCTGGTAAGATTACAGGTGAGTATTCATACACACCATTACATGAGTTAGCACAGAAGAAACAACAATATATGCGTGAGAATAACATCAAGCCAGGTGATCAAGCATGGTTTAAGGTTATGTTTGCTAAACCACATATTACAGGTGAAGACCCGTTTTCTAAAAACTAGCAGTTATTGCGATAAATAATATTATGGCAACAAACAATTCAGGACCGTCATTAGTAAAGAACCCTTATACTAAGACTAAATTTAAGAACGACAAAGAATTACAAGACTTTATTAAGTGTTGCGATCCAGACACAGGTTATCTATACTTCATGGATAACTTCTTTATGATTCAGCACCCTACTAAGGGTAGCATGGTATATCACCCCTGGCCTTATCAGAAACGATTAATAGAAACTTATCATAAGTATCGTTACAGCATCAGCTTGATGCCTCGACAATCAGGTAAATCAACTAGTGCTGCCGGATACTTACTTTGGTATGCTATGTTTGTACCAGATAGCACGATTCTAATTGCAGCACACAAGTACACAGGTGCTCAAGAAATTATGCAGCGTGTTCGTTATGCATATGAGAACTGCCCAGACTATATCAAAGCAGGTGTTACAACATATAACAAAGGCTCATTAGACTTTGAAAATGGTAGTCGTATTGTCTCGGCAACTACTACTGAAAATACAGGTCGTGGTATGTCTATTACACTACTATACCTAGACGAGTTTGCGTTCGTTAGACCAAGTATCGCTAAAGAATTCTGGACAGCTATTACCCCAACATTAAGTACTGGTGGTAAAGCGATTATCACAAGCACACCAAACAGTGACGAAGATCAGTTTGCTTTCATCTGGAAAGGTGCTAACAAAACTGAAGATGAGTTTGGTAACACAACTGAGTTGGGTGTTAATGGCTTTAGAGCATACAGAGCATACTGGGATGAACAACCAGGACGAGATCAAAAGTGGGCTGATGAAATGACAGCACAGCGTGGTGAGGATCGTTTCAACCGAGAGA
>JAUKPS010028835.1:0-47887 GCA_032273165.1 Chlorellidium tetrabotrys | reverse complement strand
GGCTCCAGACTCTCCTCCCTCGGAGGCAGGCTGAGCTTTGAAAGATATCCGGTGAATCAATACATCGATATTGAAGAGTTCTTTTTGGACGCCACACGATTTGTCTTCGTAGATGAGCGTCTGGCCAGATGTATTGAGAATTGGGTCAGGACATATGGCTTTCTTATTGGCCCAAGTAAACTCAAGCGACTCATTGAAAAAGAAAACTATCACTATGATCCAGCGGTGCTTGGAGTTTTTTTGATCCTGATCGTTAACAACGAAAAACAGTTAAATTTAAAGTCTTTGCAAAAATTCTGTAAGAAGAAAGAAACTCTTACTTATCGAAGCCAATCCAAGATTAAAGTCCGGCCTTCCTACTTTGATCCGATCTGGCTCAAGTACAATATTGCCACTCATAACTTCATTGATGAGAGTAAGAAGAACCTTTTAAACTTTGAGTACACCCTTAAGAATTCACCTGAACTAAGGTATCGAATTGAGACAGATGACATTACAGGCTCGGACTACAAGGCCTATATCCTGCGTGAAGGCCGTGGAAAAAGTTTAAACCAGATTTGTAAAAAGATTCACGCTTACTATTCCAACCTTCATAAGTTCTATACACGCTTTGAGAAGTTCGGAATTCATGCTGCGCTAGAAAAAAGTGCTTAGATCCTGCCTCACCTCGACAATCCTGTTCTCATCGACAAATCTAGTCTGCCGGATAAATTGAATCCCCTGCTCTAGCACTTGAGAATCAAAAATCCCACCTGCCTTAATGATCGATTCAATATCATCTGCATCCGTTTCCAGAATGTGCTTTCGGTCGTAATAAGCCGCAATTTTTGTCAAAATAAGATACTCGAGCCTTAAAATGCGAACGGACATATTCTTAAACCCACTAAACATAGCGTGCGGCTCAAAAATACTTCCTACGGGAAGAGGTATTCCTGGCGATTCAATCCACGTTTCATCAAGACCGTACGTCCTGCCGATTTCGCGAATCTGATGGATTACGTCTTGATTAGTGATCTCGTTCGCCAAATCAATATCCATCGTGATTCTCAGAATATTTATTCTATGGAGATGAAGCGCCATCCCTCCAATGATATCGAGGTCAATTTTAAGTTTATTTTTGATGAGCCAGTCATCTAGTTCAATCAATGCCTGCAGAAGAATGCTGTTAATCATAACAGCTTAAATCGCTAAAGTTCTTGCAGCGTCAAAGGCTTAGCGTAAACGTAGCGCTTAATTTCCAACAACGAAACATGCGAATGGAAGAGAAAAATAGACTGAGGTTTCTGATGGGGCCCAATGTACTGCGCATCGGGTTTTAACCCCCACCAGTTTTTTTATTATGCCAGGATTCAGAAAAACTTCAACCTGGCACCTTTTAGTTCACGCACTTCGGAAAATCTTCAAGCATCGACGCAAGAGCGCTATCAAAGGAAGATACCGAATACGCCTCAGATGCTTTCGTCGAAAGTGGCCCCTTGCGACTCGCGTAGATGGTGTGAACATTGTTGCTGTCGTACACGTCCACCGAAACCAGCGCGAACAGTGAGGTGTTGAGGTGATCGTTGTAACGCTTCATGATGCGCACCTGGAGGGATTTGGTGTAGTCCGCGGTCACGAGCTGGTAGCCACGATTCTTGAGGCCCCGCTTAAACTGCGTAAAATCGTCGAGCTTAAACTCCGACTGGTTCTTCACGATATCGAGCTTGACCTTACAGGCCCAAGAAGAAGCGGGCAGCAGCAGGCATAGTAAGAGGAAAAATTTCATAGGGGGCCTTCCTTTAACTTTTTTGGTTTCATACCGTCGCTCATGGGGTAAGTCCAAGTGAAATTTTTTGAGGGTATTCCTATGCGTATCTTGAGTGTAATTTTTGCTCTCTGCTTCCTCGCCAGCTGCAATAGCGGTGGTGGCTCTAGCTCCAGCAAAAAACCAGAGCGTACGACGCCTGAGGTGACACCTGTCCCGAACCCGAACCCGAACCCGAACCCGAACCCGAACCCGAACCCAAACCCGAACCCAAACCCGAACCCAAACCCGAACCCAAACCCGAACCCGAACCCGAACCCGAACCCGAACCCGAACCCGAACCCGAACCCGAACCCGAACCCGAATCCGAACCCGAACCCGAATCCGAACCCGAACCCGAACCCGAACCCGGGTGACCTTCCGCATTCTTCCTGGCCGAAGGTTAAGGTAAACGCAAATTTCGTCAGCATCACGGACAACGTCCGCCTCGATAAACTACAAAAAGCCATCGACCTCTTGGAGCGCACGCTGAATTCTGAGCTGCTCTACCACCGTGTGAAGAACCACTCGCTCGATGGGAAGAAAATTTTCGTCGAAAGCGGCAACGTTTCCAATAAAGCCGTCTTCCTCAAACTGAACAACGGGGACGAAACCCTCACCCGCGGCATCGACCACGAGGCCGACCTGACCCTCACGTTCTACCGCTCCATGACCTCGACGGTGGGCTACACCACCCCGAGCATCACGCTGATCAAAATCAACCTCAAATTCTTCGATAAGTATTCGCTGGCGGAAGTGGCGGGCAACCTGGCCCACGAGTGGTCTCACAAACTCGGCTTCACGCATCCATCACGGAACACGCCGACCCGTGTGCACACCGTGCCCTACGCCTTCGGCTACATGGTGCGCGACATCGCCGAAGACCTCGAGTAATTCACGTCTAATAAAAACGGGCCTCCGAAGAGGCCCGCTTTTTGAAAAACTTTTTGAAACTCACGTTTCTTTCTGCTTCTCATACAACCATCCTAGACCCATTCACCTTTTCGATCTTCACGCCTCCGTGTGAGTTTCGTGCAGAAATCTGCACACACAACCCAGCGCTCTCTCTCCTAAGCTAGACACCAACCCGGAGGTTCCTATGACAACTACCAGAGCCATTAACGACGAAGACGATGAAGCATCACTCGTGCGCCCTCTCCTCTTTGGTTTTGATTTCAACTTCTCGGAGAAAGTGGGCATGGAGCTATCCTACGTCGCGGAAAACACCAAAGAGGCCAACGTTCATTGGACGCTAGCCTCGTTGATTTACCACTTCAAATAAATTTGAAAAGTCTCGTGCTTACGATCATCGGTTGGATTGTGCTCACTCAATTGATTGCACCGATGATAATCAAAGATCGACTTAGCAAGACCATCCCCCATCTCGACGTGGACTCCGTCTCTCTCTCACTCTTCGACATCTCTCGCCTCACCTTCAAAGGTATTCACATCACCAACGGAACGCGCGGCCAGGCCGACATAGAAGCCTCCATTCCGATGATCAAAATGAATCTCGCCCTGGGCCCATTGTTCGATGAACAGCTTGTGATCGAAAGTCTCACCGTCACAAAACCTGATGTCATGTACACCGACGGCGAACTCCCGTGCTCGCCGAAAACACCCGGCCCTGCTCTTAATGTTATTGTCAAGGCCGCACACATCGAGAGCGGGAGATTCATCTACCGCCGCGTACTCTACAAAGAAGCCTCACTTATCACACTCAATGATATCAAGCTGGACGCTACCGTCGATGAAGACGTACGGGTGAAATCAAACTTTCAATTGGAGAAGTCCGGCAACATCCAACTCAACTTCAATTTCCCTTTGAAGCAAGAAAAACTCAGCGCCGAGGTGCAGGTCTATATCAAAAACCAAAACCTCGCCGATCTCAACGTCTTCTTCAAATCAAATGACGGTGTGGTCTTACGAGGGATCATGAAAGAGGGTGTTGGACATGTCGTGGTGAGTGGCAACCTAGCAAAAGCGCGAGTCAAAGCGATCTATAAAAATTTTGATGCGAAACTCGTCTCAAACGAGGACCAAGGGGGCGTGGAAGTATTCTTCACCAACATCGGCATTGCACTGACGACGAAATCCAAGAATAAATCCCAATTACGCGAAGAAGTGGTCACGAAACGCCAACCTAACGAATCCATCGTGCACTTCATTTTAACTGGATTGAAAGTGGCGGCGCTTGAAGTCGCGACGTCTGGTGATTAAAAAAAGGCTCCCGAAGGAGCCCTTTCATTTATTCTTACGCTGATTGCTCGAAAGCTTCAGTCACGGCCTGATTCGCTTCGATGAACACGTCATACCATGCGCCGTCTTGGTAGATCGCTGCCTGCACATGATCGCTAACTTCAACGAAGTAACCAATCAGCTTATTGCCTTTGTAGATGGCGTACACTTCGTAGATCTCGAGGAGAGCTGCGACTTCAAGTTGCTTAAGCGGATTGTTAGAAATGCGTTGGAGCTCCGCACGGCTCATACCATCGAACTCACCAGACGTTAAAACGTACTCTTTCCAAGCTTTCTTCTTCTCTTGGGTCGTGACCGTGAGGAAGGTCGCAAAGCCGCCCTTCGCAACGAAGTTCGTGATCTTCTGCGCGCGGTAACCCGTCGCGACTCTGCCGGCGTAGAAACCACCATTGGACGCACGCACGAAATCTGCCATGTCGGTTGCAAAAGCGGGGATGGCCAGAAGGGACATGAGAACAAAAGCTAATAGCTTCATAAAAACTCCAGATGGATTGAGGTTGGTGGCCTATCCATACAAAGCTTTTTTGAGTGAGTATTGTTAAGAAGCGGAGGGATATAATTATTATAGGTCGTCTTTGGGCCTGTAAATTCTACTTTTAACACCCTTTTATTGACACAAATTCCATGAGTAACCTAAAACAGCTTATCTCAAAGGAAGCCCATGAAATTACTCTTGATCCTCACCCTGACCGTCTCCTCGTTTGCCCATGCGCAACTGGTCTATCCGGTCGCCAAGAAAATCCCGCAAGTCGAAACTCGTTTCGGCACACTCGTCGAAGACTCCTACAAATGGATGGAGAATTCCTCTGACCCCGACCTGTGGGACTGGATCGATCAGCAGAAAGAACTCACCAGTGCGACCCTAGATGCCAACGTGCTCGACGCCTTTGCCGCCCGCGTGCTTGAGATCAGAAAAATTCAAAAAGAACAAAACGACATCACCAATGCGGCGTCAACCGTCGCCCCTCGCCCCGTCACTCCTTGGGACGAGGAAGATCTTGCGAGCTTCGGGAGAAAAGAGTCTCGTTTCATTAAATGGGAAACGATGGAGACGGGCCTCAAGTCGAACGAGGTTAAAGCAGAAAGCGCGACCTACAAGATCGAAGTCAAAGCTGTCGCGAGCGGCGATCTCCTACGCGTCGCCATCATGCAGAAGGCCGACAACAAGCTGGTTGATGTCTTGATGGTCAAGTTCTACAGCTTCATCACCTGGGCCGACGACAACAGCTTCTACTACGTCTCCGACATGGACGAGCGCATCGGGGGCGGAACTCCAGGACTCTTCAAGCACACCGTCGGCGAAGTCCAGAGCGAAGACAAGCTGCTCTTCAGAGGCAAGACCTCTTCGTCGTACCTCACCTTGCATCAAGTCGGTAAAAGATTTTTTGCGGAAGTCGACGGCGTCATCAGTTCGATCCAACTTTCCAGCGGCAAGATTTCAAACAGCTTCGCCGTCAAAGGCGAGATCGTCGAAATGATCGAGGCCCCGGAATTCGAAGCGACGGTTCTCACTTTCGACTCGGCCAACTTTGGCCAGTTTGAAAAACTGCGCCTCAGAGACGGTCAGCGCAGTCTCTTCGTGAAGGAACAAGACTTTGTGCTTGCGACCTCTAAGAAGCTCAACGATGACAGCTCGCTCGTCATTGGCCTTAAAGACGGCTCTCACGTGGCCGGCATCTTCTCGGCGGCCACTCAGAGCATGAACATGCTTCCTCTGAATGACGGCACCATCACTTTCGCAAGCTTCGCGGGCGACCAGCTCAAGCTGACCCATGAAACGTTCTCATCACCGAGAAAAGTTTATTCCTACCAACTCTCCAGCGGAAAACTCGACGTGCTCGCAGCGCAGACTTTTCCCATCGAAGTGGAAGCGGAGAAAGTCATCTACACCGCAACGAATGGGCAGCCGGCCGCCATGTGGGTCATGAAGAAGAAAGGCCTTAAGCTCACCAGCAAAACTCCCACCATCCTCTTCGGCTACGGCGGTTTTCGTGTCGCGATCACGCCGAGCTTCGGTATCTACGAATCCATGTCGTGGATGGAGAAGGGCGGCGTGTACGTCGTGGTCACCCTTCCGGGCTCTCTCGATTACGGTGAATCTTGGTATCAGCTCGCCCGCGTTGGCGGAAGAACGCACGCCTGGGATTCCTACGCGCTGGCGGCGAAAGAACTCTATCGCCTCGGCTACACGTCTGCTGAGCACTGCGGGATCATGGGAGCGAGTAACGGTGGGACTCTCACTGCCGGCACGCTTCAGCGTCACTCCGACGTCTTCAAGGCCGCAGTTCCCATGGTGGGTGTGATGGATCTTTTGAACTTCACCCTCTTCACCGCCGGCAAATACTGGACCGACGACTACGGCAATCCCTTCAAGGAAAACGACTTCCGGGCGATGTTCCCGCTTTCTCCGTACCACAACATTGAGAAACGTGATTATCCTGCCACCATGGTCATGACCGCCGAGTTCGACGACCGTGTGGTGCCGATGCACTCTTACAAATACCTGGCGAAGCTTCAGGAGCACAACACCTCGGAGGCCCCGATCCTTCTCTACAACAAAGAATGGGGCGCGCACGGTCGCGCCAGTGGTTCGGCCCGCGAGAGCTCTCGCTACGTCAGCGCCTACTTCACATTCTTTGCTCAGCAGTTAGGGCTCTAGGTCACATACTTAGTCTAAAGTTTAGGCACTGCCAGTGCCTAAACCGCAGATTTTAGGATGGCCCCCCGAAGCCTTTTTCGGCACCCCGTTTGCTTCTATTCTGGCCATGATCACACTATTTATCGCCCTCTTCGGTCTCTCCTCCCCTGCGTTTGCGAACTGCCAAGTGCAGCTCGAAAAGGCCATGTGCTACACCCAGCCGGTGGATCACTGGGGAACGGATCCGGACAACATGGCCCAGGCCCTGCGCCGCTTTCAAGAGCGCACCTGCTTGCCCATGCCGGCCAACATCAAACAAACCCTCATCAGTGTTTATCAGCAGTATCCCAAAGAAGTGCAGCAGGCGTTCTGCGAGATCAAAAAAGTGTTCATCGAAACCGGTGACGTGTCCTACGGCGCCATGGCCGATTTTTACTTCGATCCGGCCACCGTCAAGATCCAGCAAGGTGAGTGGAATCCGCGCTTCAGTGGAAAACCCATCGGCTACATTCTGAGCATCAGCGAAAAGAACCGCTTCAAGGGTGAGAGCAACCCCGTCTATCTCACCCGCGTGCTGCAAGCGCGCTTCGGCAATGCTCCCGACAAAACGCTTCTCCCCGCCGCTGTGGCCGATGAGTCCTTCGGCACCAACGGTGCGCTCGCGAAGACCATCGTGCATGAGATCGGTCACATGCTTCATCGGGCGCAGAAAGTGACGTCGACCTACTTCTTGCCGTTATCTGAAGGCGCCTGGAGTAAGCTCAGCTTTAAGCTCGATTTCGAGAGCTATCGTTTGAAGCACGCTCCCGCCGGCTATGAGGATCGCATGGGGCTTAAGATCCTCACGGCGCAAGACGTGAAACCCACGCTCGATCTCTTTAAGAAAACCGGCATCGCCACTCTCTACGGTGGCACCAGTCCGCAAGAGGACTTCGCCGAGTTCTTCATGTTTTACTACTACCCCGATTTAAAGTGGAACATTCAAGGCAGGACTGCCTTTGATCTCAAAGTCGAGATGGCGAGCAACCCCGCCTTCAAAGCGAAGCGAGACCTCATTCGTAAACTGATGGCGTTGCCGGAGCCGTTCAGTCTTAAAAGTCGCGGTACGGTCTCGGGAGAGATCGGGCCGATGTAAACGAGGTCTGCTCAGTATCGGCGCAGCAAGAGCTCCAGCTCAACATGTTTAATTTTCCAGAGGTACTTTGCCAGCTGGAGTTGCTCCGCAAACCTTGCCTCCATCTCTTCTGGCGCCATCTCCTGTGCGGCCAGCGCCTCCTTCAAGGAGACCACTGTTTCATCATGGGCCACATTCAGCAGTGCGCTTCCCTCTCTCACAGACGCGAGCGCCTGAAAATCGACGGCATCAAAATGGCTTAGGTCAAACTCAGAGACCGAGGCAAACTTCGATGGATTCAGTTGATTGAAGAACTCAACGAAGCGCGCTTCGAAAAGACGAGTCACACTTTTTTGGGCAACCTCTAGGACGTATGGATCGAGGTACATGTCGGCCGTGTTCGCGTCGAGCTGCTCCAATGATTTGAGATACAGCTCCGCGAGCCGCATCACGGCTTCGTCGATGCTTTTCACTTCGTCCAAACCGAGAGAGTTAAGGATGTCCCGATCAAAGAACTCCTTCGCCTCAAGTTCAGACTGGGCCGCGAGCTCCGCTTCACTAAGCTCTTGACCAAACAAGCGACACGTCTGCACCGGTTTGTTCGAGCGTTCGAGTTCTTTGAAGTAAATTCTCACCGACAGATTCTTCTCGAAGTTCTTACTCAGCTCGGCCATCGTCATGGTCAGCGACTTCAAAATCTTCGTGGCTTCCTCAGGACTCGTGACAACTCCCAACTCCGTTGTTCCTGGAAATTTCTCGTAGACCTCTTTTTCGATCGGCTTCACATAGACTTGAAACGATCTGTCTTTAAAGTAGAACGAGCCACCGTTCGTTCCGCAGCTGAGGACTGCTTGATCGGTGACGACCCCACTTTCCACGGCGAGTGAAAAGAGCTGCCGGTGAAGTTCTTCGGAGGCTTCAGTGTCACCGCTCTGTGAAGCGATCCGGCGCTTGGCCACCAACTCCGCCACCGATTTTGTCAGTGCGGGATCGAGCATGAGTTCCTCAAGAATGTCTCCACTCCCAAAGAGCGCTAACTCGTCCTCGATGGAATCCGCTTTGATCTCACGAAAACGGCTGCGCGCATCGGCCACATCTTCGGCGATGAGCTGTGCTTCGAAGATCTTGGAACGCAAAGATGTGGCGATGTCCATCGACGCATCCATGCGAGCTTCCGTTCCCTGAATATCAAAGAGCGTCTCCCTCGACTTGGCATCTCCCTCAGAAGAAACAAACACCGCCTTAATCAACTTTGCTCGCACCGACGCCCTGCTGAGCTTAAGACGGAAAGAGGTCTCCCCACTGATCGTCTGCGAATGCAATTCAATCGGCGCCGTGGGGCTTGATATGTCGTAGATATGAAGTGTTCCCTCGGCCGCGATCGCCCGTGGCCAAAGCATGTCACTGAGCAGATGGATCGCGCTGGCGATACTGCCACTCAGCTCAACTGTCTCACTCGAGCTCGGTGTGCGAGGAGCGATGAGATCCCCACCTTTCGGGGCCGCTGAGTTGCAACCAACGATCAACTGGAAGCAAAGAATCAGCGACAAGATACGGCCTGTGACTTTCATAAGGCCTCCCTGAGATCGATTCTAAAGCAATTAAGAATCCCTTAATTATTTTGAGAAAATCAGAGACTTAGATTGCTAATCTGGAGGGATGGTCTCAAATCGAGACTTAAAAACGATTTATTGCGGCATTGATCGCAAAGAGAACTAGGTTTCTTTGCGCACGACCGAGCACTTGAGATAGATCGAGCCGAAGCCCTCCACCCGACAAGAAATATCGTGGTCATTGACCGGCTCATCCAGCAGACGGATGCCTTTGACCTTCGTACCGGACTTGAGCGTATCGCCGCCGACCTTGAGATCTTTCACCACACGAACCGTGTCACCGTCCTGGAGTTGGACTCCATTGGCGTCGCGGAATTTCGGGCCTGCGGCCACGGCCACTTCACTCTCGGCCACTGCGAGTGACCACTCATGGGCACACTCTGGACAGACCCACAGCGCGCCGTCTTGGTAGCCGTAGGGTGAAGTACATTTAGGGCAAGGTTGTGCGTCGTCGGACATGCGGAGATCCTTTTTTATAAGTCTAATAACTCAAAATCCTAACGTCTCCTCAGATCACACAAATAATGGGCTCTATTTCCTTTAATGTATCGCTATGTCGTCACTAAGGGCTTGGAATTAAACAGGCTGCGAGCCCGTGTTTACACCTCATTTAAGATCAATAAAAACCGAGAAGTACACAATGCTAAGACCGATTTTAATCACCCTACTCCTGCTCACCATCTCCGCTTGCGGCGAGAAGGGTGCCGTTACAAAATCAAAATTTGTGATCTCGGGGCTTGCCGCGAACTCCACCAATACAGTGACGGGCTCACTCATGTTTACCGCTTTTAATCCTGCTACTCAGAGGATTGCTCGAGTAAAGATGGAAAACAGTTCCGAGTCCTTCGAATTACCCAACGGAAAATGGGTCTTCACTGCAGTCTACTGGGACTCCACAAACACCGAGACAGCGCTGGTGCGCTGCGGGCTCAGTGAAAATACCCTCGAAGGCACTGAAGTTTCCATCAACATCTCTCTGACTCAGGATACGTGTAAAAGCACTGACTTTAACCAGGCCAATTTTCTCTTCAGCGGAAACCTTCAGACCCTCGAGCTCAATCAGTGCGCAACGTTTGGTACACTCGGTGCGAACTGCGACGCCACAGAAGGTAAGGCCCGCAGCTTCCAGATCGAGTTCCCTTCTATCCTCCTGTCTCCCATCGACAATCCCGCAGTGGACAGCGCGGGCGGGAGCATCGACAACGGTTGCATCGAGATCGCCGCCAACGATGGCACTGAGCCCTCACTCACGAGACTCCCTTCCGGCTCCTCCCTGGCACCGATCCCCTTCATCGTGCGAAGCTACGATGGCCCGAGTTGCTCCGGAACCGAGTCCGTCTACAACTTCAAGCGTGGCCTCCTCACGGCAGACCAAGGAAACCTGCGCGTCTACGACTACAACACCACAAACATCACGCGCATCATGATCCGCGATAGCAGCCTCGGCCCACTACTCACCTCTGTTATCATTCCCGCAGAAACGACC
Organism: Chlorellidium tetrabotrys; assembly: GCA_032273165.1. NCBI lineage: Eukaryota > Xanthophyceae > Mischococcales > Botryochloridaceae > Chlorellidium > Chlorellidium tetrabotrys. The sequence goes on along the minus strand of JAUKPS010028835.1, from coordinate 36,994 downwards.
TACAAATTTAATCTTAGTAACTTCGTGACGGGCGGAACGCCTCCCTACACTTTCACTCGCGTCCCCGCGTCGGGAACTCTCAGTGGAACGTTGTTCAGCGGCGATGGGACGGCCAATACATATACCATCACAGCGACCGATGCGAATGCCGAGACCACCAGTTTTACTCTTACCACTGTGCAGGCCATTCACCACACGATCTTCGACACGGCCGCGGCCCTCACGGGTAAGTGGACAGTGACGAGACCTTCGACCCAGCAATCAATGTTTGGCGCTGGAGTACTAGAGGTCGTAGGAACCAACATCCCTCGTTTTCTCAACACTCCTGCTTTCGGTGCGACACTTAAAGACGACTATCTCGTCATCGAAAAAAATAGCACCACCAATAAGCTTTTAAGTCCGATCGACTACTCTAACGCCAACTGGGTTAAGCCGAGCGGCATCACAGTAACCAGCATGGGCACGACGGACATCAGCGCGAGTCTTCCGCACTTCCGTCTCAGCAAGACGGGGACCGTATCTGCGAGCCTTTACCAGAACCTTCCAGATCGCGGCGGAAACCATGTAGCTTCGGTGTACCTAAAAAGAGACACCTCTCGCTTCGCAGGGCTCAGACTAGATAATTTATCAGGAGCCTGTACCGGCATCGTCGTAGACCTCGACACGGGTTCCACAACCGCGATGACCGGCTGCCCGTTCCTGGCCACTGGCTCGGGCCTCCACGGCGCACAGTTCATCGGCAATGGTTGGTGGCGCGTGTGGGTCACCCGCACATTCATTTCCGGAACCTCTGGTGGAAGTGGCGGTCGGTTTAAAGTTTATCCGGCCTGGAGTGCGACCTTGTCGGCAACGGAAGATCCCAATGTGACCGGCAACGTGTACTCCTTCATCCCTCAGCTCGAAGGCGCGGATCGCCCTCTCTTTCCTATGGCAGACACCGAAATCGCTCGTGGGAATGAATTCGCCTCGATGGTCACGCCTTCAGAAATTAGCCTCTCCATCGGCACGTTCCTCTTCGACTGGCATTCCAGAGAACCCGAACCGAACAAGACCCTCATGAGCTTTTGTAACGGGAGCACTGATTTGATGAACCTGTCGATTGCGGGCTCCGGAGTCGATGGTCGACCCCAGGTCGTGTTTCCGGCCTCAAACTATGTTCGGGAAAACTCAGCTCAGGACATCACGCAGGCGTCTCAGAACCGCGTCGTCTTCAAGCTGAGCGCGGGCGCAGCTAAGCTCTTCAAGCGCGATGATTTCACGCCGGTGGCCATCGCCTCAGGTATGGGCTCGGGCGTAACACCCAGTGCGGTCTACCTTGGTCGCAACTGTTCAGCGTCTCCTACGAACCACAACCTCGGTGCACGACGCTTTGGCCACTGGGTAGTCCCCTTCGAAGACTTCGTGCTGCAAGAGATGGCCAACGACGCGAACTAGTCCTCTTTGCGCATCAGCAGAGTTCATTTTTGAGTGACGTTATCCTTCAGAGAAATTCTCCGATCGATCGAAACAGTTCTTTGAACCAGTAAAAGATCGGCGACTCCAACCTTTGAAGGAGATCTTTTACATCGCTGTCTTTGGTCGCGAGATGCTTCAACTGCCGATCGTTTTCTGTGACCAGGCCATGGGGTGTTCCGAGCCCGGGTACTCTCGTCGAAAGCCGATGGATCGATCCCTTCTCACCCCATGGATCGGCCCCACCTACATCCGTCCAGGCTTCGATGAAAGTCATTTCCCCAAAATCGTTGAAGGTAAACTCTTCGTAGATTTTAACCGGTGTCTTGAGGCCCAGGTATTCAAACCACACGCGGCAGCGACAAAATGGCTGGATCTCAAAAAACCGACAATCCCGATTCGTCACCTTCGTCGGGTAGAGCTTCGGTATTTCATCAATGGGCATCATCCAGCGCTTGTACCCTGTGAGCTTCAACCAGGGATGCCACTCCCAACGAATCACGTTTTCGGAGTACTTCGGCTTGGAGACTTTCGTCACATAGGAATCAAGCGTATCGAAGTAGTTCAGTCCTTGCTCGACATAGTATTTCGCTTCGAACTTCGGTTTGAGTTGGGTAGAAAACGCAAACGTACTTGGGTCATCCGTGGCCCCCAAAGCTATTGAACAAGATAGTTGAATCAGAAAAACCAAACGCAGAAGTTTCATGGAAGAAAGTCATATACAAAAATGATGTCAGTTGGATACACGACATCTTTCAATTCGCCACTGGGTTGTCGACGAGATCTACCAGTGCGTGTTCGACGGTATGTCTTAAGTAAGACTGACGCGAATAGCCTCAACGTGCGCTCTACCAAATGACTCCGGTGAAATAGCCCAACCGGAGGGGGTCGCAAGTCCCCATTTTTTTTACAAATCAAGGTCTTACCGCACCACACGAGTACGCTAGATATCGCGTTGTGCGTGATCAGAGCTTAAAAGACAATTAAGGAGGGTAAGTATTGGACTAGGGTGCATGAATTCATGTGCAAAAATGAAATGCTAAGAACGATCATATCTCAAAAGTTCTCTTCCATCAGAGAACGAAACCCTTCCTACTCAAAAAGAAAATTTGCCAAGGATCTCGGGGTGTCATCAGGCTCCTTGATCGATTTCATGGCAAAAAAAAGAAACTTTGGTCCCAAAACCATTCATCGCATAGTAAGCAGTGAAAAATTTTCTTCACTTGAAATTGAAAAAATTAAAAGTACACCTCTTCAGACGTTGAACGATAACGACATCTTCAAGATTTTAGAGATCAACCTAGATGAAAGTGGCCTCAAGGAGTTTACGACAGTTTTCTTGAAGTTTAAGAAGCGTTGCTTGAAAATTCAGGAAAAAAAACGGGGCTTGAAATCAATTACTGTGGAGATATTGGAATCCCCCACTTAAGACAGGCAATTTTCGGGCGAACACCGCGGAAAATTCTTTGTTGTTACTAAATCGATTGATCCAGTTGGCCTATGCCCTCAATGGACTGTCAATTTCATCGACAATACTCCTTAGGCGCCAATGTGCTCCAAGTATTTCAGGAGCACTTTGTATCAACCCTAGGTATGAAAGAAATTAAAAGTCACTCCGGTGAAATGAGCTGGAGTGTAGAATCAACTCATTGCCGGTAACGATGGGAGAGATCATGCGCTCGGTTTTTGTGCTTGTGATGATTTGCTGTTGCGCCAAAGCTTTTGCAACATCAACTGAAAGCGAGCTTGAGCAGTTCGTGCGAATCAGCGTGGTGGCGGGATATGCGACAGCCAATGAGCTAGATCAGTTTGAGCTCTCTCAGCTGCGAAATCTTCGCTTGAGCGATCGCGATGCCGTGCTGGCACTCCAGCGAATCGTGAGTTCGGGGGAGGCGTATTGCCAGCGAGAACAAGATTACGATTACGAACAGTTGCCGAGCTCTCCAACAAAGAAGTTCAAGAGTCCCCTCAAAATCGAAATTCCGAACGGCACCATAAGCGTCGACCCGTTCGGGAAGAAGCTGAAGCTTCGTCTCGACTTCTAGAGATCGAGCGTAGTGTGATGGACTCATGCACGTATCCATTTTTTAGCGCTGGCAATCGAAACTGCTTACTTGAAAAGACAAAGTTCAAGCGCCCAATCAGGTATCGAACGATCGTAACAATCAATCAAGGGTGTCATATGGCACCACCCTTTTTTCGTCGGGAAGTGCGTCTGGAAATTTGTCGTTGGAAACACAGCTCAACACTGGCATTTTTAAATTATTCTCATGCGAGTGATCCATTTTTTTCGGATCAACATGCTTTTTTCCTGTGCTGTAAAAATTTGATATCTTGCTTTAAACGCCCATCACAAACATGGATGCAAGCACAGGCACTATGCCTGTTTTTCCGATACCGACTTTTCGCATTTTTTGAGAAGCTTGAATTCGCGCGATAAATCAAAACGACCAATCCCATGACTTCATCCTGGAGCTTTTAGCCGATCGTACATTTATTCTCCCGAGGAAACTCATGCAACGTTTTCGTGAGTATCGTCAAAAGTTCACAGGTGCTAATACATCGGCATATCGTGATATGCGGACTTGAAAAATAAGTGAATAACTAAATCACTCATATCTCCGGACGCAGCGGACGTACACATTATAATCACTATAAAGCTTAAATAGGGGTTCCTGGCTGGACTGAAATGTAGCCGAGAAATTCTGGGCCCAAGCGGCTAATTCGGAGTGTTCAGTGGACGACCAATAATAATTCGGCGCAGCCCACTCTGGGCTATTAATTATAATCCCCGGGATTGATATTCTGTTTGTCCATATTAAGTTAAGTTCTACTCTATTGGGCAAATACCAGTCAGTGTACCCGCCGTAGGAAAGCCGATCGCAGTAAAGGGCAGCTGGATGATGTCCCCCTTTAACTTCATCTGTAATTGCAGCAATGATGGTTGTATTGGTACTTCCTAAATTTACATCATCTAAATCACTACTTTCGTAGTTTGTCAGTTCGGGAATATCAATAAAAAACCAAGGAGCATATAAAGGTTGGCTCCAAGATTTCATGAGCGTATCTGCACCACCAGAACAGGTCGGGATAAAGTCAGCACTAGGATATGCATGAGAATCTCCCCATCCAGCATACACATATTGTCCTGCAGGAATTTCTCCGCAGCCGCCCGGTGTCGTCATGTATTTATTGCCTGCGAGTGTTCCAAGAAAAATCGCTCCGCCACGACAGCCCGCTCCTGGCGATGGTGATATACCGCATGGATCATTGTCTGAAGAACCACTGCCCGAAGAAAAATTCGCCCAGCTAGTGGCGTTGCAGAACTCCATCTTTTTAGAAGTCGAGTTGTACCGAATGGTCCCTTCGGTGGAGGAGTCACAAATCGTTACGGCGCTGCCAACCTGCACTCCATTCTCAAAGGTTTTCGTCCCGCTGAATGTTTGCGCCGAATTGCTCACGATGCCGGAGACTCCGCTAGCGGCCACAGGAAGAGATGAACAAACAGGAGCACCCGTCACGTCAAAACTGACATAGGTGAATGGTAGACAGTTTAAAATCTCCAGGGCCGTGCCACTGGCGTTGGAGACATAGAGTTTACTTGCTGTGAAAGACGATAGTCCTGTGCCGCCCATCGAGGGTGAAAGAGCTGCGATGCTACTCAAGACTCCAGAGCCATTGTTAATCACCACATGATCGGCCGTGCCAGTGGCAAGCTTCGAGCGCGCAATCGCCGCACCACTGGAAACATCAGCGTCCACGATGCTTGCATCGGCAATCTCTGTACTGCTCACTGCTCCAGTTGCTATCTGGGCATTCGATAAAGTTCCGGAGAGATCACCACCCACACTCGTGGAACCACCGCCACCTGCCGTCCAGCTAAGAACGCCTGAACCATTAGTGGTAAGAACCTGGCCAGAAGTTCCATCGGCGTTCGGTAGTGTGTAGGTCGTCGAGCCAGCAACAGTTGGAGGAGTGAAGCCGACGAAGCCACTCGTCGCTCCTGAAAGACGAAGCTCGCCTTTCACATCAAGCTTTGAGCCTGGCGAATTCGTGCCGATGCCGACATTGCCACCTGCAAGGATATTCATTCTGGCAGTGCCGTTGGTTTCAAACTCAAGCCCGAAAGCGTCGTTCGTCCCAAGAACCGCAGTGGCGCCAAAGCTATTTCCACTCTGGGTAAAACTATTGCTCGTGATCGTTGTGACATCAGAACAAACCGCATTACCGCTAGCATTAAAACGAAGAAACTGATTATTCGTGCAATTCACGGCGACAAGTCCGTTAGCGGAATCATTCACCGTCACGATGCCTTTTGCAGTCAGAGAAGTCGCTCCTGTTCCCCCCTTAGACACGGGGACGGTTCCCAGCGTGAGAGCACCGGCGGATGAAACGGAAGCGTCTCCCGAAATTGTCGTGGGAGCATAAGATGAGCCGTTGTAAAGCAGCACCTGTCCGCTCGTCGGAGCAGTCAAAGAGAGATCAGTTCCCTGCAGCTTACTGACCGTTGGTGATGGAAAGCTGCCACTTAAATCCCCGCTCGCCGCACCGGTCGGAGTTGCGCCCGAACTGGTAATCGTCACGAGATTAGCGGCATGAGTGATCGATATCCCGGCCCCTGCAGCAAGAGATTTGTACTCCATGCCACCTGCCGCATTATTCATCCCCAAGAGCTGATTACTCGTCCCGAGGGTCGCTAGTCCCGTCCCCCCTTTAGTCGCGGGAACCACTGTGGAAAGATTGGCGGGATTCAGATTGGTGAGAAGACTACCACTGACTGCGGGAAGCTGCGCTGATCCGTTGAGCTGAACGATCTCATTGGCACTTGTTCCCGTGTTCACGCTGATGGTGTCCCCGGAGGAGACGGCTCCAGAAGCTGTGAAGCCCGCTCCCAGGCTCAGACTCTGAAGGCCGCTGCCTGAGACTCCTAATTCCCTCCAGGCCGTATCATAAAAATTGAGTTTATTTGACGTCGTGTTGTACAACACCATACCCGCTAAGGGTGCTGCGATGGCGTTTCTTTGCACTTCAGTCATTCTTGGAACGAGAATCCCGGAAGTGGTGCTCGCGACGTCGAGGATCGCGTTTGGAGAGCTAAGACCGATCCCCACTTTTCCCGTGCTGCGATAAATATCTGAACCCGTCTGACTCCAGATTGAAGCCCCTGGGAGCAACCCATCGACATACGCTTTCGTCGCCGCATCCGCGGAGTTTGTGGGGGTGGCAAGATTGGTGATCTTTTGTGACCCCATATCAATCACACCACTCATGGTTCCACCGGCGAGAGGAAGTTTTGTTCCGTCCTGATCTTCAGCAGTACACGTCCAGGTCTGGGTAGGAAGAGTGGTGATGTTCAGCTTAAAGCCAGGCAGACACGGCGTGATGGAATCGGCGGGAAGAACTTGACCCGCGGAGAACCCAATGTTCGCCACCGCCGAAGTGCCGAGACCTAAATTTGCTCGTGCCGCCGAGGCCGTGCTCGCCCCGGTTCCACCGAGGAGAAGAGGAAGCGCAGACACGCTCGACATGACTCCACCGGCATCGTTGATGAGAACATGATTGGCCGTGCCACTGGCAAGCTTCGAGCGCGCTATCGCCGCTCCTGCAGAAACTTTTGCATCCGTGACAGCGTTAGCGGCAAGTTGCGTCTCGCTGACTCCACCGGCCGCAATGGAAATGGTGCCCGTGCTCGTAATCGTCCCACCGGAGAGACCCGTTCCTGTGTTGATGGTCGTGATCGATCCTGAACCTCCCCCGCCCGCCGCTACAGGGACCCACGCCGTGCCATTCCACGAGAGGACGTGCCCAGAAGGTGTTCCAGAAGGTGGGGCCACGAGTGTGCGTGCGACTGCTGAAAGCACGGACATCGGAAGATAGTGAATAGCGTGAAAGGGGTAGGTCTTGGAGTGGGTCGTGTCCGTGACTCGCAGTGCGACGGTCTCCCCGGCTGGAACACTACTCATAACCTGAGACATGGTTTTACCGGAGCACTCAGACAGGGAGTATTCGATCTTTAGATGAAAGACTCCATTATTGAGCGGAACGGCCGGAAATGAAGCCGCACAAATACTTGAAGAAAGATTATTTGTATAGGCCAGCGCCACGTTGAGATTAACCGGGCCAGTCACCGGCGCCCCATTCGTGTTCACGAGCCTCCCCGTGTAGCTCAACGGCTCACTGGCAAAGAGCTCCGTCGCGAAGACGAGGGCCAAGAATACGACTGCGGTGAAATTTTTAGTTAGTGCATTCATGCTGGCGGCCTTAATAAAAAATCCCAAAAGACCCTACTCTTAGTTGCTGGTCTCCCTGTTCGCTCTGTGCCTCGCCGGCCGGTGTTCGATGAACCTGAGCCTCTTCTTCAAAGAAGCTGTAGGACATAAAACTTCCGGCATACTCCGTTCCCTCGTTTGTCCCGGCCTGGGCAAATGAAACTTCAGGTGCGAAGAATTCGAAGTCTTGCAAAACGACCTTGTTAGTTGAGCAAGAATAGAAAGCACCAGAAGGGTTGTTATTTACGATGAAACTCGTAAGGAAATTGTCTCCATAGCTGAGCTTACTCGCAGCAAGTGGGACCTTGATCTCTTTACCATACTGAATGCCAGCTAGATCCATGGGCGCGAACATCTCCTCAGGCACAGGCGCAGGAAGGCCGACGTAGTTCTGGACGAGGTCTTCGCAGTCCATGTTCAGTCCACTCGGCCCCGGATCGTGGGACTTAAGATTAATCTGACCCGCGCTAAAATTAAGTGCACTGAAATTTTTCGAACGAACGAAATGCGACCCTTCAAGCTGGGTCGTTTGATAGAACGTTTGAGCAAAGCTGACTTGCAAGTCGGGGTAGGTGCTATTTATGTCGTAGGAGTGTGCGACGACACTAGAAAATTTATTCGTCGCCGTTTCCCCCATAAAACTCAGACAGTAATCTCCATCGGTCTGGCCTATCACCAGCGCAGAGGTGTACGAGGTTCCGGAAGATTCCGGATCACAGCAAGATCCTTGCTGGAAGCAGTACTTTATGTCGGCAGATGCGCTACAGCTCAAGGTGACTTGGATCGGATTCCCGTAGGTCCCCCCACCAATGTTGGCCGAGCAGATAAGGTCATCCGTAGTGGGGTTAGGTGCTTGAGGAGAAGACGTCGCTTCATCTTGACTATCGTTACTCACAGGAGCTGCATTCAACGCTGGACGTGGAGCAACTCCGACAAATGTTTGGAGGTTACGGCCAGGAATGGCTGCTGCTGAATCTTTGTTAACCAAAGGCCCGACATCAGGACCTGCGACGTACCTCCCACCATCATCAGAATACTCCTCATAGTTACTGCGATAGCCCCTATTCACGCTCCCACTGCTTGCGGAAGTATCCTGCACATCGTTTTCTTGAAACAGGTCGAGGTTTTGAGAAAAGGTAATGCCGCTGGAATTTGCTATGGAGCCTTTGGATTCGACTCTTTTCAATTCGCTCGATGAATCTAACCCTACCCACGACGCAGGTTTGCGATTTTTCCCGGGCCTATCATTGGCCTCGTCAGCAACATCAATCGCGAAGTCAGCATTTTTTTTGGGTGACATAAAATAAAAAGCGCCCCCCAACAGGGCAAGAAGAACGGCCATCCTGCGAACAATGTTACGCATAATGACCCTTCGGCTCTCACCAATGAACGTTTAAATCTGATCGTGACGAACCTCAAAAAACTGCTCCACCAGTCACAAAAAATTTGGACCGCAGCCTCACCGAGTACGCTAAATGTAGCGCAGGCACGGCATTCCCTCATTTTTTAACGACGGCGAATAGGCCTCTCACAGGACATGATTCTTGCGCTCAGAGGTTCAGCCACTTATATTCAGCCGAATACCCGAAAAGACTTTGCCTGAAGTCTAACTTGAGAAGTGGTACAAAAACTCGAGGCTGGTCAGTGACTTGAAGTAGTGAGCGAGGACTCAGTGCCCTCTCGGCATGTAACGAATACGAATAAAAAAGCCATGAAATAGATCCATGGCTTTTTTATTATGAACTCTTAGTTCAAGTATTCAGTTCGTAAATCGAAAACTAGTCCGTAGGCCCCAATCCAGGTTTAATCGTGCCTAAAGATCGCTAACTTCGAAAAGACCCGGTTCGTTAGTCTCAAAAAACAATACAACACGATCAGGAACTGCGCCAAGACTAGTCTCATTATTGGACCGCCCAGTTGAGTGCCTTACTACAGTCGGGAGTTGAATTTTTTAGGGAAATCCCTAAGCAACTATGCCCAAAGTAATTTTTTTCAATGACCAACTCTGTAGTAGGAGTTCCAAACAAGTCCTCCATTTTGAATTCTTTAGATTCAGACAAAAATGTATTCATAAAAAATCCTGCGATTTAACGTAATGGCTTAAAACCATCCATTGTTTAATATTATCTACGTTACAGTGACCAGTGAACTTCGAAGCTTGCTCTAAATCTTGCACAGGTAATGCCAAGTTCTTTGACGTTAACAATAGAGTAAGTTCGCTCCGTTTTTCTCAAGGATCAACAGCTGGCAATAACTTGATCGATCCAAAAAAAGATGGACCACTCATAAAAGAACAACTAGCGATATGTTTTTTGATGAGCTCCCTAGAAACGTCTTTTCAGGATGAACAGTCGTTTGCAAGGAGCAGGGCATGCCCACTGACCAAACGGTAAATTTAGCGCTGACACTCTTTTTCATCGCTTGTTAAAAGAAATTTCAAAAAATCGCCAATTGTCGTAATTTATGAAGTCGTTGCTAAACCGGAAGGTAATCCGCCATGAGAATTTTTACATTAATTCAGATTTGGTTCTTACTATCTCCGCTCCTGGCCCTCTTTCTGGGTCGATTCTTATCGCTCAATGACACTGAAAGCCACGCCCCTCATTCCGTTCGAAATCAACGACACGAAAGAAAATAGAACATGAGAAGTGTGAAAATTTATGGATGTTTCGGAGCAGTTCTCGTGAGTATCATCTGTTGAGACGGCGAGAGAACAATGAAGAGATGCCGCATCTAAATCCTATAAGAAACCTTCACTTTAGTCTTAAATGTTTGTCGGAAATGAGAAATGAAATTCCGACAGAAAATGTGTCGTAGTATCCGACGTTACCAACTTGGTAACGAGTAAAATCAACGAATAATGTCTTAGGTAAAATCTTATTGCCCCAGTCCGTATGAACTCCGACGCCAAATAAGCTTCCGTTCTGACGAGCACCTTTCTTTCGAATGTCGTAAACCTCTTCGGCAGTTGCCCTACTCGCTGCATTGCTAATATCCAAACCTTGATCGAGCTGATAGCTCGCGAGGCCACCTCTAAAGTAAAATGAACTGAAGCTCAATCTTACGGCGCCCCCCATCACGGTGGCATTTTCCTTGATGGTCTGCTTTTCACCGTCATGCTTGATCTGCCCCTTGGCCGAGAGACATTGATATATGAACTCTAAACCAAGAGCATTTCTTCCATACCCAAAGAACCCACCATAAGTCGCTCCCTTTGGGCTGACCTTGTATTTTTCCAGAGCATCAGATCTATAGCCGGTATAACCATAGTTAAGACCGAAGTAAGCTCCTGCCGAAGCAGCAGAAGAAAAAAAAAGAGTGGTGATTAGAATAAATCTCATGGAACAACCAATATCGAGTTCGGAACCGAGAGCACTGCCCCACCGATAACCTGAACCAAAGTCCCGTTTGAACTGATTTCTACAATCTGATTAAGCAATGTATCAGTAACCAAAATATTACCGTTTTCTCTTACGGCTACTTTTCCTGGTGAAACAAGAACGCTTGGCTCGTAAAAATCCCAAACAACCGATGTCATGGCAGCATCACTGTAAACGCGGATGGTGTCATTTGCTCCTGAGTAGGCGACGATAATCTGGCCAGCAGCATTTTGAATACACCCTGTGGCGGTGAGTGCTCCCAAGCTTGGAGTCGGTGAAGCAGAAGTCGCCGTAGCGGCGAGCACACCAGTGGCCGAATATGTCCTAACCGTAGTTGTGGCAACGTTTGAACAAACAATAAAACCACCGGTCAGCAAAGGATTGAGATCCACAGTGGATGAAACCATGGCAGTGGAAAAAGGATTTCCGACTCTTACCCCAGCAGATGTAAACTTCTCGACTGAAACGGCGTTCTCAAGGATGACGAGATCCCCATCGGACAAGCGTGCAACTCCCGGCAGAGTTCCCGGAGTAACCCCCGTAAGAAAACTAGTAGAGATCACATCTGAAACTGTACCGTCATATAAAGAAAAAGCTTTAACCGCATCTAATTGATTAGCTCCATGATCATACGTCCAAAGGACTTGATCATTGAGGGAATCGTATCCCAGGGCATTATACGCGTAGAGCCCGGAAGTTGGCTGATCAAAGAGCGTCGTTTTGTAGGTCCCATCACTATTCAGAAGAATAATTGAATCATTACCCGTATTCGAAACGATGATATCACCAGACTGAATGAGGTTTGCTGAATCACTGGAGCTCTCAAGGGGAGATTCTGTCTTTAGCAAGCAAGATGAGAGCAAAATCAAAGGAAAAAAGAGAACGCAAAAAAAACTGAAACCCTGTTCCATCTTTTTTGCTCTTAATTTAGTTTTTAGTTTAATAACTTCATTCATCCCTAGGGTTAATTTAGTCCTTTGGGGAAAAGCCGCCACGCTACATCTAGCGTGGGAGATTTCTGCCTGAGTATGACGTTCGGAGTTATCGCTAAATACTTCAAACAAGGAAGAGTCTCAAAATAATGATCCAAAAAAATAATGGACTCCATCGACGATCAACCTCTGATGCTAGAATCCGATTGAACAGGAGTGAACCTTCTTGAGCGTATTATTAAAGAAAACTCGCCGTGACTTTGTATTGTCTCTTTGGGGTCGTCGATTACGGCTCTTAATACTTGCGGTCTCGTTACTTGTTACCTATCTGCAATTCAGTAACACTGAAGAGGTCAAATACTTAGGCTCCATGATCGGTTCGAATCATGAAATAGCTGTACACCACATAAGGCTGAACTCATTTTCTGCTTATTTCGTTAATTCGACACCATCCATGCTCATAGTGTGGGATGGCACTATTAAAGAGCGTGAATTTGATTTACTCGCCGAAAGAATCGGCGTGAAACTAAAAAACATAAGCCAAGTGATTTTCATGAAAAGGGTGCCAGAACAATATCAGTTTGCAAGTCTTCTGAAATCCATGGGTAAAAATATCTTTGTCAGTGCAAAGGAGAACACCACAAAAACCCAAGAGGCGAGCTGGTGGTCAAAAATCCGTAAACTTACCGATGCACACGTTCGTTTATATCCTGCAAACACTTTCGTATATAGCCCCTCCTTAATCTCATCTTTAACTGAGCTGAAGGTTGAGGTTATTCCAGCTACGCATGATGCTTCTTTGTATGTCATCTTTGGGAACAGTGGCGCCTTTATTGGGAATGCCATTCAGAGGCTGCAGGATGACACACTCTGCTCAAAGCATATTGATAACGAGCACTATGTGTTGCTTCAGAGATTGCTGATGAATGGTGTAGGTTTTTTTATCGACGGCGATGGCCGCAAGTTTTCTGCCCATGACGTTGAGCAATTCGTCGAACGAAGTAAGTGCAGTACATAATTAAAAAAATTCCGAATATGGGTGAATTCTATTTTTAGTCGGCGACGTCTTCTTCTGTACTCTCAGATCTTACTCCGATTGCCTCAGAAAAATCGCATCGAAGGTGCTCTGACCTCTCAAGAAAACTTCACGCGAACACCTCTTGCAAAGGAGAACTTTGTAGGGACAGCACTAAAAAACACTGTGATTCCATCAGTCGCCAGGCGATTCATGCCTTGCGCTTTTTTAAGATCTTCTACCGAGTCACGCTTTTTTATACTTATCGTTCATTCAAAAGTTGGAGCGGCCAGCCCTCCCCCTTCCACTACCTCATGCGCTAAATATAGCGTAGGCACCTTCTCCTTTAAGTTTGTAATTTAAGCAATAATCTAAAAGGTAGAAACCATGACGAAGGGTATCGGCTACTCCGCAGAAGACTACAAAACTGATTATGGCCTTTTCTTTAATCCAGAAATGGCACCCGTTCCTCCTCACGTAAATTACGCCGTCGAAAATTCTCCCTTCCCGGCCGGCAGCATCCCTCCGGTGACCGCAGCAAGGATCATGCAGGAACCCGGATATGGTGATTTAGAAAATGGCTACACTCTAGAAGATGATGGCTCAATTCATGTCGCCGTCTTAACAGACATGCCCAACGTGAGACCGGAGATGTGGGACTGGTGGTTCGGGTGGCATGGCTGCAAATCGGATCGCTATAAACTGTGGCACCCCAAGGCGCACATTGAAGCCAAATGGGAGGATGGCCTCACGGACCATTCGTACCTTGGCAGAGTTTCCATCGTCGATGAATACATCGGCAAAGAACTGATCAAGGGCCGGATCAGATTTCGGCAGCCAACAGAATTTGGCTTCTCCCCTGAGGCAATAAAGAATCCAGCTGAGGCGGTCTACATCTGCGCGGTCATCGGTCATCCCACGTTTCCGATCGACTTCGGCTATCTCCTCCACCAAATTCGCATCACGGAAAACGGTTCAGAGATGAGATCACGCTTTTGGATTGGTGGCAAAAACATCAAAATCCGTAGCACAGGATTTTACACAAAATTCCTAAATGATTTTCTCCGAAGATATCAATCAGCATCGGAGCTATTCGCAAAGGACTTACTGCTCCACTGCGCCGAAGAGATGAACCACCTCGCCGGCTTCTTACCCGCCTTGTATGCGCAGATCAACAAGACCACAAATGAGGAACTTCACATTTCAGGAAAGGTCATTCGAAACACCGCCCCGGACTTCCAAGAGATCGTCATGTCGACACTCTTCAACAAGGTCAATCCTGGCAGACGACCGTTTAGAATCGTAGAGCCAAGCAACATCCAAGACATCATTGAAACCATAAAATACGCCAAGTCCCAGGGCAAAAAAATCAGCGTCTGTTCGGGAGGTCACAGCTTCTCCGCGAACCATGTGCGAGACAATAGCATCCTCATTAAAATGTCTCAGTTCAACTCCTACGAGATCGACAAAGATGCGATGACAGCGAAGGCCGGTCCGGCGGTCGGCGGCAGCATCTTGATGACCGAGCTCTTCAAGCAAGAGCTCTTTTTCCCCGCCGGTCATTGCAAGGGGGTTTGCATCGGAGGCTACCTACTACAGGGGGGCTATGGCTGGAATGGAAGGAAAACGGGAATGGCCTGCGAGAGTGTCATTGGCCTCGACCTCGTAACCGCTGATGGGGAGCTGATCCACGCGAGCGCACATGAAAACGCCGACATGTTTTGGGCCGCGAGAGGATCGGGCGCGGGCTTCTTCGGCGTCGTCGTTTGCTTTCACCTCAAGCTCTTCGAACTTCCGAAGTATCGCTCCATCATTGTCCATGACTTCTACATGAAACACCTCGAGCACGTTTATCAGTGGGCCTACGAGGTCGGCCCTACCATTCCGAAAGCGGTAGAGTTTCAGATGATCATGAGCAACAAGATGAGCCACATCTTTGGCCCAGGGATCGAGGCGTTTGCGCCCATCTTTGCCGACACAAAAGATGAATACGAAGAGGCGATCCAGTTCATGGTTAAAAGTCCCATCAAGAGCAAGGCCCTCATCGCAACACCAGCGATCAACCCCGGCATCAGCGCACTCTATGCAGGCGTGGCTTCGCACTATCCGGAGAATTCATTCTGGGGCGTGGACAACATGTGGACGCACGCTTCCATCGACACACTCATGCCCTATATCAAAGAGATATCCCGAACTCTTCCCCCAGCACCATCTCATTTTTTATGGCTCAACTGGCACCCGAATCTACAGAGGCCTGACATGGCCTATTCCAACGAGGACAAGATCTACCTCGCGCTCTACGGCGTCTGGAAAAAATCTGAGGATACGGCCATCTTTGGAGACTGGGCCACGAACATGATGCAAAAGATGTCGCATCTTTCCACGGGAATACAGCTGGCCGACGAGAACCTCCATAAGAGACCGGCCAAGTTTTTATCCGACGAGAACAAACAAAAACTAAAAGAAATAAAAAACGAGCGCGATCCCCATGGATTATTCCATGAATGGCACTCTTCCATTTGAAAGGAACAGTACGAATGAAAAATCTAGCGATCACATTTCTCATGCTGGCAACAACCTTCTCTGCCTGGGCGGAAGTCGAAAAGACGATGTACTTCGTCGAGCCGATGCTCAGCTATGAAAAGAGCACGGGCTCCGTGGAGTACCCCGCCCCTTTCGAAAGTTCTGACTTCGATGCTGCTGGCTTTGGCGCCGGCGCAAGAGTTGGCATGCGACTATATGAATATGTTCTCCTCGGCTTTGAGGGGCGCTATTCAATCCTGACTTTTGAAGACACAATCACAGACGATGGTAATAATGCCAGCAGTTGGAACTATGGCCCAATGATCGGTGCCCAGCTTCCAAGCAAGTATCCCGTGCGTTTGTGGGCTTCATACATTCTGGGCAGCCACCTGGATCTGGACGAAGATTCCAACGAAGTGGATCTAAAGTACACCGACGGCACCGGTTATCGATTGGGAGTTGGGGTAAAACTTAAGGCGATCTATCTCAACCTCGAGTACCAAGTTCTCAGCTACAGGACGCTTGAAGTAGAGTCGGTTGGAAATTCAATCACCGACGTCTCGGCCGACGTTGATAACGATGCGAAAACATGGGTACTGAGTGCCAGCTACCCCTTTGAATTCGGGTTCTGACAACTATTGTTGCATCTACCGTTTGCCTACTTTTGGGAATATAATGAATTATGGGTAGCAAAGAAGTTGCAACAAGAATCGGCAAGATTCTTAAAAACCTGCGAACTCGCAAGGGCCTCTCGCAGGTGAATTTGTCACTCATGACTGAGTTGTCGACGAGGCACTATCAAGAGATCGAATCGGGGAAAAGGAATTGCCAAGTTGATACTCTGACAAAGATTCTGAGTGCCTATCAGTTGAGTGTCTTTAGTTTTTTTAGCTCATTTCTTCTCGAAGATTTCCAAAAGTGGGGGGCCTCACCGCTGTATGACATATTTGGTGATCGCACATTCGCGCTTCGCAGATTCGACTTAAATGGACTCGTTACCTACCAGTGCGAGATGAGTAGAGAAGTCACAGGAACGGAAGACAAGGAAGTGATCGGGATCGCTAACGCATGGGATGACCTGGCCGACCCTATCTTTGCCTCATTTGTTAAGGACAACTTCAGTCGCTTCCTTGAACAAAGGATTCCACTTCCAAGTTGGAAGGTTCAAATTTTAAACCAAAAAACAAAAATGGCTTACCCCTTCCTTGGGTATGGCAGGTACTGTATCGACGAAATGAATCAGACAAACGGTTTAGAAATCATTATTTTCAAACTAGACTAAGAATTCCCCCCCTTCACAGCTGTCCAAACTGCGATATTTTGGTAGGGTCGAGGGCATGTTTCTACTGCTCTTCGCCGTCCTCGCCACCAGCGCCGCTTCCTCGCAGAAGCTGACGCTCACCATTCTGCAGCACCACTCGCGCCATGCGGCCTTCCAGGAGCTCATGGACTACGTCGCGACCTCCACCTGGTGCTACGACGGCCTGCGCACCTACGCCTGTGAACAAACCCTCCACTACGAAGAACTCAAGTGCACGCTGAGCGAGAGCGAATGTTTTGCCCGCTACCGCTCAAAGATCGACGTCATCTACTCACCATCGACGAATTGGAAGACGGAGAAGTTCACCCCGATCAACCTCGATATCTTCAACAACCTTCTGAGCTACCGCGTGCCGGTCGTGCATCAAAAGTTTCTCCCCACATTCTCGAAGCGCTACGGCCAGAAGACGCTCAAAACAATCCCTCTGGTCTTCAACCAAAACTGGCAGGACTTCCAGCTCCTGCGCCAGCAAGGCTACAGCGTCGTTCCGGTCCAGAGCTACGACGAGATGGTGCTGAAGCTATTGGGTTCTGCGGATCACTACACGCTCCGAGGAGTCACGGAGCTTGAGCAAGAGCCGGACTTTTTTGCGAGCAAGGAATTGGTCCCCGTGAACGACAAGCTCGTTTTCTATCCCCTCAAAACACAGCTCTTCATCGACCTCAATAGCAACCACGGGACGAAGACGTTTTACCACCGCCTGCTGCACATCGAGCACCGCAACCCGAAATTCCTACAAAACTATTTTGCCCGCCATATAGCGCTGCGGGAGAACAGGCCGTGCCAGCTCTACGACGGGGCCCGGAACGTCATCCACCAGCTTCCCTCCTGCACCCTCGAAGCGCTCACCAAGCGAACCACACCATGAAACTGATTCTTACACTCGCTCTGATCCTGCTCCAGATCCCCCGTGCCTCCGCCGAGGAGTGGGTGCTCACCGCATCGGGCGGTGTCTCGCTGGGAAGCTACGAGGCCGGGGTGATCGACCACTTCTTGCGCTCCAAGCGCGACGAGCTCCCGAGGAAACTCAAGGTGGCGATGGGCGCCTCTGCCGGTAGCATCAACTCACTGCTCGCCATCTTCGAGGCCTGCGCCACCAAACCACGGCCCGATAAAAGTCTGCTCTGGGACATGTGGATTCCTGTTGGCCTCGAGCAGCTCGATGCCCGCGACACCAATCTACGCTCGCTGTTTAAGCGCGATGCCATCGAACCTCTCTTTGGCCAGCTGCGCGAGCGCTGGAGCGAAGGCTTCCGCACAGACTGCGACGTCGTCTTCGGCGTCACGGTGACACGCCAAGAGCCCCTCATCGAGTCCATCGGCCCGGGCCTGGAGATCTTCCGCCAAGCGGAGAGCTTCACTGTGCGCATCAGTGGACGTGGCCCAGGTCAACCACCGCGAGTGGAAAACTACCTCGCCCATGATGTGAATTCTTACCGTACGACGCTGCCGCTCGAAAACGCGAGCTCGGCAAACCTCGACATGCTCCTCGGCCTCATCCAGGCATCCTCTGCGTTCCCCGGCGCTTTCTCCCCTTTCCCCATTCGCCACTGCTTACTGCGTCCAGGAGAAAAAGAGCGCGCGTGCAGTCGCACCGACGCGCGCGAAGACCACTTCGTCGATGGCGGCATCTACCACAACGGCCCCGTGGGCCAGGCCTACAAGATTTCCCAAAGACTGGGCCTGGGCGAGAAAGCAGAGATTCTCTACATCAACGCGTCTTCTCCGATGCACGGGTACAAAGAGCGCGTCTCTCCCCAGGAGAACAACACCGGTGTGCTCGAAGAGTTCCGCAACCTCTTCGCCAACTTCATGACCTCGGGTCGCAAGTTCGAGCTCACCCGAAGCCTGGAGGATTCGCCCCAGATCAAGAAGCATTTGCGCACCAACGTGAAAACCTTTCCGCTCGTGAGCCAACCGCTCTACGCCTTTCTGGGTTTCGTCGAAACGGACTTTCGTCGCGCCGATTATTTCAACGGCGTCTTCGATGGAGAGAAGATGTTCGGTGGGACGAGCTCGGACCCGACCGCACGCTGCTACATCGAGCACCTCAGTGGCGGGAACGCGAAATGTCAGCTGGAAGAAAACCTCGCGATTCTGGCGCGGCTGGCGCGCGAGCGAAAAGAAAACGGAGAGGCCTCACCCGACCTGCAGCCCATCTTTGATCGCCTCGATCGCTGGAAGTTCCACTTCAAAGACCTGGGGATTGAGAAGCGGGATGCGGAGTACGGGAAGATTTTCCTCAAGCAGCGACTCAGCCGCCTCATGGTGAACTTTGCCGATCGCCAACCTGAGAGCTACAGCAGTTCGATGAAACTGGGTGTGTACCCAGCGATGAACATGCTCGAGTATTCACCGTCCCTCACCAACTCGTACTTCTTACTCGGGAGCTCGCCGGAGTTCGGCATCACGGCGGTCGTGCGCAAGAAGTACAGCCTGCCGACTTTCTTGCGCCTCGGGACCGGTCTCCTCATGTTCCAGAATAACGGGCAATGGACCTTCGACAGCACGTTCTGGTCGCCGACGCCGTACCTCTCGCTTACCATCCAACCCAGCAGCTGGGGCAACGCCCTTTCGCAGCTGAGCCTCGGCGCACGCCTTGGCTACATCCTTGCCCACTCCGACCAAGGTGGCACGCGCACCTGCGAAGACGGAGACCAGGAACGCTACATCGCCGCCTGCTCGGGCCTCAGTCCTCAGGCCTTCATTTCTCTCACCGTCCTCGAGCGGGCCCGCATGCAGTTCGTCTTCGTGCCGAGTGATCCCAATCGGTTCAACCTGCGCGACTACCCGGCCTACATCCTCCAATTCGGCATGGTGCTTCCGCACCTCTTCGAATAGAGAGTTCGTTAGAAAAGAACTCCCGCTTGGAACGACCAGGCGTTCTTCAGGGTCACGCTAGCGTGCCGAGATGAATCGTTTTGATTAGTCACCTCGAAACGACGGTTCACGATGAGGCCCATCGAGGTGAACGCACGGAACTGCTCGTTGAGCTTAAAGTCGCCGCCGACCGCGAAGAGTGTGCCCTTGATGAGGATGTTGCCGGGATCGTTGGTGTTGACGTCTTCCGGCTGCCAGGTCCACTGCGCACCGACCGGCTGGATGCGGAAGTTGTACTTGTGTTGCTGCTCGGTCGTGTACTCGTACTTCAACAGCGGGAACATCACCGTGAGGTTCGACTTCTGCGTCGCCTGCCAGGTTGCCCCGAACAACGGGTACGGCTGCAACTTACCGAACTGATCGCCGAAGCCCGCACCGTAAAGTCCCTTGACCTTGCCGCTGCCGTAGACCGCCATCGCCTGGCCCTCGAGCCGGAACTTCGCGTCTGAGAATGAGTCTTTTTCTCCGTGCATCCCCGGCACCACGCTCCAAGAGAGCGAGTGGCGCTCGTTGAAGCTGTGCTCGCCCGACACGGGCAATTTGACCTTGAGAAGTTCGACCTTGTTCAGCAGGGCCTCGTCGAAGTCGAGGCGCGTGTCGAGCAAGCTCACGCCGACGGCATAGCTATTTTTGTTGTCGGCGGTTTGGTAGACGGTGTGAGCGGCGTTGAGCTCCGCCTCACGACGGATCAGCTCCTGCCCCGGGTCCGACGATGTCGGCTCGACGTAGGTGTAGCTCGCATTCACCGTTGCGAGGGCCGGGAGTGAGAGCGCGAAAAAACAAACCGCAAATAATAACTTCTTCATGATTTTCCCTTTATTACCAGATTTTCACTCTGTTCGCCGGAGAGAGGTACAGCGCATCCTTCTCCTGGCAACCGTAGGCTTCGTAGAAGCCCTCTTGCTGACGTACTTGTTGGTTGATGCGTTCTTTTCCTAGCGAATGCGCATCAACCTTAAGGCGCATCTCTTTGAAGCTATCGGTCTGCACTTCACACCACGCGCGGGCGTACTGCTGGTAGAACTCCTGAAGCTTCGCCTGCGAGTATTTACCATTTGTGTAGTCAGGGAAAGCGGAGCGGAAGGACGCGGCGAGGCCGACGTTATCGCCAGTGTTCTCACCGAGCGTGAGCGTCCCGTTGTGGCCAATAGCATTGAAGAGGTTCACGAGAGGGCGACTGTGTGCTTCGAGGCCTCTCTTGTCACGCGGAGTGACCCAGCTGCGCAGTCGTCCGACTTCGTCGTAGAGGTAGCCCTTGTCATCGATGCCGTGACCCAGCTCGTGACCGATTACCGATCCGATGGCCGCAAGATTTTGGATGGGGCTCTGGCCGACGTCGAAGAACGGCGCCTGGAGGATCGCGACCGGCACGACGAAGTGGTTGAGCGACGGATCGTAGTAGGCGTTCACCGTCAGGGGCCCCATTTCCCAGCGATCGCGGGGAATCATGATCGCGAGTTCCTGGAAGTCGCGCTGGCGCTTCGCCGCCCGCAGAGTGGCGTCGTTGGTGACTTTCGTGCCGGGCGTGACGAGGGTCTCGGGATTGAAGTTCCACTGCCGGTCATTTTCCGGGGCCACCAGCAACAGCTGCGCCATCGACATTTTTTTGATCGCCCCGGCCTTCGCCTTCGCCGAGAGCCACTTGTTCTCCTTCAGCGTTGCGAGCAACGATGCGCGGATGGTTTCCGTGAGTGAGATGAAAGACTGGCGTGGGAAGTTCGGAAAAATTCTCTCCCACAAGATGGCATCGAGTTCCATGGGAAACGTACGCATGACGTAGGAAGTGCAGCGCTCCTCCCGCACCGGGCGCACAGGAGACGCTCCCATGTACTTCGCCTGCAGTTCGTAGTGCTTCGCAAAGTACTTCGGCTGTGACTCATCCAGGACATCTTTCAAAGCGTAGTAGAGGTAAAAATCGCGGAGCTGTTGCTCCGGCATTTTCCCAAGCGCCTGGTCCAGATACACAAAGGCGGCAGGGGCGATGTTGCGGAAGTGAGTCCGCGAAGGAACCTGCGCCAGCAGCGGCGCAAGAGCGAGGTTTTTCAGCTTCAATAGCTGGGACTTCGTCGTGGCGGTACGCTTGTTCAACAGATCACGCAGATCGTTGGGCATCGGAAATAACTGCGCGAAGCCTTTCTCATAGTCGTAGAGCTGCTGGGCGCGCGTCTGCGCCTCGGCCACGCCCATGGCCTCGAAGAACAATGTCATAACAGCGATCAGATCCGTCGCCGCTTCTGGCTTGGCGTAGTAGCTGCGCTCCGGGAACGTCATCGTGTTGGGGAGCAAGACGAGATCATGGTAGTCCGGGCGATCCATGTTCCGTAGCACGAAGTAGTCGACGAGGCCCGCATCGCCGGACAGCACCTTACTCGCCAGATACTTCAACAACTGCTGACGGTCTTTGGGAGCCACGAGCTCTGCTTTGATCTTCGCGACGTAGGCCTCCTCGTCGGCCTTGAGGGCCGCTGGATTCATGCACGCGAGGTAGGAATCCTTGAGCTTCTGCTCACGCGCAGTCTGCGCCGTGATCTTTTCGAGCTTGGCGAAGTACTGCTTCTTGTAGGTCAACAATGATTCCGCGGAATCGCTGAAGGCAAAGAAATACGCAGAGCGATCCGCCGGGAGCTTGAACTCGCGCTCAACACGATTACAGATGTGCGCGTGGTAATCTTGGCAGGGACTCACAGTCTTATCGACCTGGAACTTCCGCTTGATGTGCTGATAGACCAGCGGGGCATCGGGCCGGCTCGAGGTATGGGAGCAGGAAAATAGAACGACGAGCAGCGAGCAAAGCAGTATTCGCATGAGGACTCCACGGCAAAAATTATGGATATAATTTAGGGCCGGGAGTTTAAAATGAGAACTTTAAACGCGAAATGACCAGGCCGGTCAAAAGATAAAGACCTGGTCGCGCTAGAAAATAGAAGAAGTTTTCAAGTGCTTGAGAGGAGAGCCCTTAACCTTTTGTCAAAATCAATCGTTCACTCTCTCTGCGCCCCCCCGGGCACACCGCTCGGCCAACCAGCGTTTCTGGCTGTAGCCGTGACGGTTCCTACTGAGAGCTGTGTTGACGCATTTCTCATACTCCGCAAATTCCTCCGCATTTCTTGCGCTTGAGCAGGCCTCCGCGCGTGAGAATTGATCCTTGATCGCGTGGCGTTCCTTATCGTTATAGCAGTCGGTCGCGAAGATCATCCGCTTGTCTCTACTGAGCACGTCGCCACTACAGAAATTCGCGATCAGGCTGGCCTTACCGCTTTCCATGCGATCGTGGCATTGAACGAGCCGCTCGAAGCGCTCCTCGGTATCGATTCCTTTGCAATTGATCGCCGCTAAATCTTCGTCGTAGTCCGGATCCAACGTTACACGAAAGAGGCCAACGATAGGATTGTAGGTACTTACTTTTTTATCGAGGTAGTCGTAGCAGCGATCATAGACATCATTGGCCATCGCCTGGGAACTGAGGAGACATAGAGAGAATACACAAATGAGGAGCTTCATTTAAACCTCTGAAAGTTCGCGTTCATATTTTTTAATAATGTTAGAGCAAATCTGGCCGGAGAGGCGGTGGCATGTAATTTCTACGGCCTAGTTGAGATTCATAAGTCATGATGGTGCCATGAACTTCCACAAGGCCATCCTCCAATACGACGGCACCGGCCGCCAGGGCTTCCAGCACTCTGACGGTGCTCAGACCATCCAAGGTGACCTCAACCTCTCTTTGCAAACGATTCTGAAGGGAGACTTCACAACCAGGGCCGCCTCTCGCACCGATAAAGGCGTCCACGCGTTGGCCCAGGTGATCAAGATCTCGGCCGAGGATGCAACCACCCTGACCGCTGCCCAATTAAACACTGCCCTCCCCGCGCACATCCGTTGCCTCGAAATCTCAGCGTGCGCTGCAGACTTCATCCCTTCCATTGATCAACGCACCAAAGAGTATCGCTACCTCTTCTCAAGTACGGCCAACGAACGCTTCATGGCCCAGGCCCCGAGCGCTTTGAACTTTGATCTCATGCAAACATGTGTGGAACTGCTCAAAGGCACAAACGACTTTAAAAACTTCTGGTCCATCGGCGGGGTTTCGAACACCACCCTCCGCGAAATCCTCGCCTGTGATCTCACTCAGATCAATCCCCAAGATTTCTTCCAGGACACCCTCTTCTCAACCGACACCACCAGCTGCTGGCAGTTTCGCATCCATGGCACGGGCTTCCTCAAGCACATGGTGCGCCATCTCGTCGGCGCGCTCTGGGAGGTCGGCAGCGGTAAACTTTCTGTGGATGATTTCGCGAAGCTTCTCCATGGGGATCTGAAACCCCAACGCCCGTGGAAAAAAGCTGACCCGAAGGGGCTTTTCTTGGTAAAAGTTCACTACCTATGAGTCGATTGAATTTTAAACTTGAGGCCAGCGCCACAGGATCCCGCGCACGGGCCGCGACCTTCACCACCCTTCACGGCCCCGTGCAGACCCCGATCTTCATGCCGGTGGGAACGCAAGCGACGGTGAAAAACCAAACCGTCGAATCACTCAAGACCGCCGGCTCTAACGTTTTGCTCGCCAATACCTATCACCTCCTGCTTCGGCCTGGGGCCGAGGTCATGCGCAAGTTTGGTGGCATCCACAAGTTCATGAACTGGGATCGCCCCGTCCTCACGGACTCCGGTGGCTTTCAGATCTTCTCGCTCTCTCACTCTCGCGTGATGAACGAGCAAGGCGCGCGCTTTTTAAGTTATGTGGATAATCGCCCGATCCTGCTCACCCCAGAACTTTCCATCGATATGCAGAAAGCCATCAACAGCGACATCATGATGGTGCTGGATCAGTGCATTGAATCCAACGCCTCTCATGCAGATGCCAAAGCCGCCATGGAGCTCACCCATCGCTGGGCGAAGCGCAGCCTTGAGGCGCGCGGCGACTCGCGCCAGTCGATGTTTGGTATCGTCCAAGGCGCCTGCCACGAGGACCTCCGCAAACAAAGCGCGGATGTGCTCACGAATCTGCAAGTCAACGGCGAGGGCTTTGATGGACTCGCCATCGGTGGCCTTGCTGTGGGTGAAACAAAGTCTGAGCGCGAAGACTTCACTGCCATCGCAGCGGCGATGCTGCCGCAAAATCTCCCGCGCTATCTCATGGGTGTCGGCATGCCCATCGACATCCTCGAGGCGGTTCACCGCGGAGTCGACATGTTCGACTGCATCATCCCGCAGCAGCTCGGCCAGCGAGGCATTGCCTTTACGAGCCTCGGCCAGTTCCAACTGCGCCGCTCGGTCTACAAGTTCGCGGAAGAGAAGCTCGATCCGGCCTGTGAGTGTCTTGCCTGCGCCAACTACTCGCGCGCCTACCTCCACCATCTCATCAAAACCGATGAGACGCTGGGCTGGCACCTGCTCTCTCTGCATAACATCACCTTCTACCACCGTCTCATGCGGGAAATTCGCGCGAGCATCCTGAACGACACCTTCCTGGAATTCTACAACCGCAAGAGAGTTGAGCTGGTCTTGGGCGACGAGGAGAATCCTCCGGTCCCGATGAGACCCACCAGTCCGAAGAAAAAAGACAAGCGGGTGCAGCTTGGTGATTACGAAGTCCACGACTCTGGACGCGGTTATTCGAGCATTCGTCAGATGAGCTCCGGCGAAGTCATGCATTCCGTGAATCCTCCGCAAGAGGAGGCCCGCAATCTTTATGTGCTTCCATCGCGCATCGACGAGCGACTCAAGGAATTAGACGAGGTCGTTATTTGGGATGTGGGCCTCGGTGCCGCTCACAACTCCATGGCCGTCATTCATGAATTTATCGATAAGGATTTCACGGGCAAGATTCGCATCTTGAGTTTTGAAAACGATACCGATCCGTTGAAGCTTGCTCTAAGAAACGCAGCTGTCTTCCCGCATCTCCATCACGCAGCTCCGGTTGAGCTGATGAAGCACAACAAGTGGGTGTCTCCCAAGGGGAACATCGAGTGGGAGTTGTTCCAAGGGGATTTCTCGCAGCGGTTTCTTGAAGCGACTCAACCCCATGTAATTTTCTACGATCCGTTTTCCATGGTCACGAACCTCGAACTGTGGGGCGAAGACATCTTCGCGAGAATCTTCGAGCATTGCCAAGGCCATGAAGTTCAGCTCCTCAACTACTCCGCTTCCACGGCGTTCAGGGCCACGCTACTGGCGGTGGGTTTTACCGTAGGCTATGGCCCAGCGACAGGTCCGAAGAGCACGACGACGGTGGCGTACAATGCTCCGGCGCTTGCGCTGAAACAAGGTGCGAGCTTGCTTGGAAGCGAATGGCTTGCTCGTTGGGAAAAGAGTGATGTGAAAACCGCGCGCGGTCTCAGTCAGTCGGATGCCAAAGTATTTGAAGAGAAGATACGGGGCCATGGGCAGTTTAAGCTTTAGTGTGGGGATTCATGCTTACGAAGTCATTAGTCGTGCTGTTTACATTGGTGGGTTGCAACAAGAGTTACGACCTTGAGGCCTGTAATGACCTTTCCATGAAACAGTTTAAAGGGTTCACCGATGCGAAGGAAAAGTTCTTAAAGAACTGTCAGCAGTTTGAAATTAAGTACACCCAAGAATTGTGCCAGTCGGCTTTGACGGATCTCATCCTGAGCAACGATTTAACCGAAGTGAAGAGTAAATACGGTGATCCCATCGAGAATTGTTTTACGCCTCAAGACCTGAAGAAACATAACAAGATTTGAATGTTTTCTGTAGTGCCGCCAGCCTAAGCGGTCTTCGAAAATTAGGGCGCGCCAAATTTACTGAGATCAGCAAACCAGGCCACGAGCGCAGGATCTTCAATTCCCAGTTTTTGGCATTCGGAACAGAGTTGCTGTTGAGAAAATCTAAATTGAATATCCTTCAACAACTCATCTTTTTTATCCATGTTGAGAAAGAGATTTTCAAATTTTCTGCTGAAAAGTCCCTCCAGGATGAGGGCACGTTTTAGATCAACTTCTCTTCCCGGCAAAAGTTTTAACTCTAGTTCGCTCCATTTCAATTCAAACACCGGTGTGACCCCATCCGTGTGAAGACGAATCCTTGCGTAAAGATGAGATGATTGCAGAGGGTTCCTGAGCGCCCCGAAATCAAGAAGATGTTTATAGATCTCGGCATGACCCATTGACGGCGCAGCGATAAGAAACATCGCATCTTTTTCTACGGGAGTGGGATAAACCAGTACTCCGAACTTTGATGTGGAAATTCGATAGAGCTTCATCTAGTGAAGGAAGTTGCGATCAAGTCGCCATTTCTCGTTCAGGATCATTAAGAATGGTATCCACGAAAGGAGATCTTTGAACAAAATGTTGATTCCAAAACCGAGGCTAGTTTAGGTCTCAGTGCGGCAAGCGCGAACGTCTCTCGCGTAACGTGCCCGTGCTGCTTGGGAGTCGCGCTCGAAAGTTCCACGAGCAACTTGAATGCATCGTTCTGCGCGGTCAGGAGAGGGCAATGTCCGACAACTTGTGACTCGATTCGTGTAAGCCAAACGGGCCTGGCTAATGGCCGTATGGCGGCGGGCCTCAGCGCGGGTATGGCAGACGTTATCTGCTTGAACCGCACCTGAGACGAGGAAGAGCACTGCTGAAAAACAAGGAACCAAAAATGATTTTTTCATGGGCGGACTCTCTAATAGATCATGCTTCATGTCAATTCCAATTCTAGGGATAGTCCGTGTATCCTTTCGCATCGTTGGTGTAATAAGTGCCTTGATCCGGCTCGACTAAGGCCACACCATTTTTGATCTTCTCGACTAAGTTTGGATTGCTGACATAGTGGTGCCCGAATGCGATGGCGTCGATTAAACCTTTCTCAATACTCTCGGCAGCTTCCACCGATGTGTAGCCCATATTACCGATGATCACGCCCTTGAATGATTCTCTGGCAACGCCCATGACGTCACCTGTTTGAACACCAAAAAAGTCCGCCCTCATCATGTGCAAATAGGCGATCTTGAGCTTGCTTAACTCCGTTACGACATAAGCTGTGAGCTTTTGTGGATTGGAGTCCTTCATACTGTTGAAGCTATTGAGCGGAGATAGGCGCACACCTGTTTTATCGGCACCCCACACATCAATCACCGCGTTGGTCACTTCAAGCAATAAACGACAGCGGTTTTCGATGCTGCCTCCGTACAGGTCGGTGCGCTGGTTCGCAGACTCACGCATGAACTGATCGAGCAGATAGCCATTGGCCCCATGCACTTCCACGCCATCAAAACCAGCGGCCTTCGCGTTCTTTGCTGCCTGCCTAAAGCCTTCAACAATCGTCGGAATTTCTTTGAGCTCCAGCGCTCTTGGAGTCACGTACGGCACCTTGCCTTTGGGTGTATGAATTTCACCCTCAATGGCAATCGCACTCGGTCCGACGGGAACATGATCGTTATTCAAAAATGGGTGGCATGCTCGTCCACCGTGCCAAAGTTGCAAGACGATTTTTCCACCTTTCTGATGAACGGCGTCCGTCACTTTTTTCCAACCAGTGATTTGGGCTTCAGAATACATCCCCGGTTCTCTCGCACCAAAAGCCGAGTTGTGTTCCATGACCATCGTCGCCTCAGCGATAATAAGTCCCGCACTGGCCCGTTGCGCATAGTACTCGGCCATGATGGCCGTCGGATTATGGTCTTTATCGGCACGACAACGTGTCAGGGGCGCCATGACAATTTTATTCTTCAGTTCAAGGCTTCCTACTTTGAGAGGAGCGAATAACGAATTTAGTTGTGACATGGATTTCCTTTGGTGGCGTCTATGGGAAAACGCTACTCCATCAACTAAATGTTGTCACTTTCGGAGTTTCATAAGTTTCAAGACATTCAGTTTGTCATGAACGTTTTGTGCAAAGACTGTGGAATTAAAAGCATACTGAGTTAGTGATGCACCCATGCTACATTGAGTGAATGAAGCCTCTACTGACACTTTTGTTCGTCATGCTTATTCCCGGAGTTGCCATGGCCATTGAAGAGCCCTCCTATAACGTTGTAAAAACTTACGAAGAGTTTGAAGTGCGGGAATACCAACCCATTCTTATTGCTCAGACGATGGTGAAGGAAAACTTTGAAGATGCGGGCAATGCGGGCTTTCGCATCTTGGCGAAATATATCTTCGGCGACAATCGATCACGCACTAAAATTTCGATGACGGCACCGGTGGCCCAGGTAGAGAAAGTCGCATCAGAAAAAATCGATATGACGGCACCGGTAAATTTAGTGAAAAACAGTTCCGGATACGCCGTGCAATTCACGATGCCTAAAGAGTTTACCAAGGAAAGCCTTCCCATCCCCAATGATGCGCGGATTGAGATCGTTGAAATCCCTTCTCGTAAGGTTGCTGTCTATAAATACTCTGGCAGCTGGAGTGAGTCTCGCTACCAAGAGAAGCTGGCGCTCTTTCAGGCCGCTCTCAAAAAGAGCTCAGTCCCTGTTAATGGGGAGCCGATGCTCGCCAGGTATAACTCACCTTTCATGATTTGGTTTTTACGTCGAAACGAGATCTGGTTTGAGCTAGCCCCATGATCCCATTTTTCTATTGAAGAAACGTGCGATCCCGTCGCCATTTCTCTTTCAGGATGAGGAAGAACGGTATCCACCAGATGAGGTCATTGAATAAAATGTTGATGCCAAAACCTAGGCTAAATTTCCCCGTCCAGAGGGCCTGAGCGAATCCGATGGGGCCAAAGATCTTCCCTAAGAATCCAACCAAGACGATGGGAAAGTGTTTGATCGGATCGGAGGCCGCAATCCAGTAGCCGATGCCGTAAACACCCACGATCATTCCCACACACTGCCAAAGCTCAAGATAGTTGGGCCGCTCCATCCCTGCCCAATCGAACATCAGGTGCGGGAAAAGCACGACGAAACTCCCCCACAGAACGTTATAAACCCCGGCCAGTTTGAGAATGATTTTATGCATACCTGGAAGTGTAACTTCAGCTGGCCGATGCGAGCTTAGACAACGTCTCAACACACCTACCGCCCGGATCAAAAAGTGGTAAGACTCTCTGAAAATAGGAGTCCGCCATGCTTAAGACTACGTTTGTCGTTGCCCTCGTCTTGCTTCAGATGACCTGCGCCTTCGCAGATGGAACTTCACTGCTGAATGCCAGCGCGGACGTCACCGGCTTCGGAAAAATCCGCTATCGTGCCCCGCTTGCTGCAACAGAAGGGAGCCCGATCGTGCTCGTTCACGGCATCTACGGTGGAGCGAGCCATCGGACGTTCAGAAAACTCCTGCCGTTCCTCGATGCTGCCGGCAAGCGTGTGTTCATCCTCGATCTCCCGGGAACTGGTGAAAGCGAGAAGCCGCGGAAGTTTTACACCATCCAAGACCTCGACCTGTTCGTTGAAAACTTTCTCGCTGAAGTCGTAAAAGAAAGAGCTACCGTCGTCAGCGAATCACTCGCAGGCACAGCGGCCCTCAAAGTTTCATCGGCAAGACCGGACCTGATCCGCAGACTGGTGCTTCTGAATCCCACCGGTATTAAAAGTCTCGCGACTCCTCCGTCTCAGCGTGAGCAGCGACTCTTCGAGCGCCTCTCCGTCGACGATGCAGGCCTGATCGCGTTCTACGACATTCTCCTCAACGACAACTCTCTGCGCTTCTTCCTGAAGTTTGGCTTCTTCGATGACTCGCTCGTCGACGACGCACTCCTCGAAGACTTCCGAGTCATGAAGAAAAACATCGATCAGCGGTTCATTTCTCTGTCGTTCGTTTCCGGGCAGCTGTATCGCTCTTTCGAAGAGTCTTCCCAGAATGTGTTTATCCCCGTGCTCGGCATTTTCGGTGCGGAGTATGAGAACTTCCAAGAGACAGCACCGAGCACCGCTGCCGATTTCCGAGCGATCAGACCGCAGTTTGACTACGTCGAGATCAGTAAATCAGGCAGCTCCGTTCAGCGGGAGAAGCCGGAGGCCGTGGCGCAAGAAATTCTTCTGTTTAGCGAAGAAGACTAAGAATCCGCTTAGGTTCCAACATAGAGCCCTTAATGCCTGAGCAATTCGGTTGCAAGTTCATTTCTGTTTAAGAAGACCCGACAAGCCTCACTATGGGCCGTGGGTTCAATCATATTGTTTTTTTCTTCATCGCTCTCTTGAGTGTGATGAGTGCCTTTGCCTCTCCTCAGGCAAGCTTCACCAACATGCGCGCCAATCTCGTCTACAACCCCACGCCAAGTTCCACAGGCTGGGGCTCGGATCTCTTGGCAGGAACTCTTGGCCGCACCATCTATTACAACGGCCAGCGTGCGGCGATTCAAACTCAGTTGCAGCAAGGGATTGCTACGACCTCGCCTGAGTTCTTTACCGCCGCTGAGAACGCTCGTTTCGTTACTCAGACCATGGCACAGCTCGATAGCGATATTGGCACCGGCTTAGGTATCATTGGGCGAGGAACTCTGCGAACGGCCGTCAACAATTTCTATGGCAAACTGGTCGATCACGTGGTGCCACGAGTTTTTAGTCGTAAGGTTTTCCCAGGCAATGCGGCCCTAGCCACCAGTCGGGCGAATGCCTGGAAAGTGGTTCTCAAAAACCAGATGAATCGCTGTGTCTCGGCACCTGATGAAAGCTCGCAGTACATCATCAATTGCCTCCAGCAAGCGATGAGTGGCAACCCCTCCCCCTTTATGATCAACATTGGTCTCGCGGTGGTTGCTGATATCACTGATGTCTCGCTGGCCCCCATGGCAGGTGAGGAGCGAGAACTCTTCAGCGCTTGCCGCAGCTCTGAGTATCTCCAATGTATGTCGGTGACTTTAAGCAACGCCCCCAGTGGCTGTGGCGCCTCCACCTATCCCCTGCCGGCCAACCGTGATCTTGTCGCATGTAGCATGCGGGCCATGCGCAATGGTATTATGAAAATCGCCCCTCCACTCATCAGACGAGAGATTGAACGATTGGCCCCTGCCAATCAAGTCACGCGCATCAACCAGCTCGCAGTAGACTCCCTGAGAACCTGTGTGCAAACGAAAAGCAGTGAGGCTGAAATCCAGAGCTGCATCGATCGTGTGGTGATCTTAGTCGGCGAAGAAATTGCTGAATCACAAATCCAAAACCACCAAGTGATGCAAACCACTTTCACCACACCTCAGCTGCGCCAAACGGCTATTAGTGAAGCGCGCAAGACCTTCCGTCAGTGTGCAGAAAGGGCCCAGCAAAACGGCCAACGGGTCAACAAAGTGCTGCAAGTCGAAAGCTGCACCAGTGAGGTCGAACATCGCATCGCCAGACTCGCTCTCAACGCCACTCTCCGGACGCAGGACGCTCAAGCGGCCGGTGTAGGAATCGAAGCTGTTGATCGCTGCTGGCCAGGTAACCAGGCCTCAGATGCCCGAGTGAACGCGTGCCTTCGACAGGGCATCTTGTCCTATGCCTCGGCGGCCGGCAGAACCCAAATTTCAGCAAACATCCCCGCTGGTTTACTGGCCTCTCGGCCTGGGATCATAGACACCCATGTCGCTGGTCTAGAGGCCTGCCTACAAGAAAGTCTCCCTACCGACATCATGAAAGCCAGCGACATCATGCAAAGCTCTGAGGGTTGTGTTCAGCAACTCACCCAAGATGTCGCGCGTGTCAGTGCGCGTTTTGAAGTCTCGCAAAAATTGTCATCACAAATTCCGCCCAGTGAGCTGGAGCCTATTCTTCAGCGCGAGGTTGATGAGAATTTTATTACCTGCCTAGGTGAGTCCCCCACCAGCGAAGTCATCAACCGCTGCAAGCAAGAGCTGACTCACTCGGTAGGCCGGATTGCAGGCGAGCTACTGATTCCGCGCTCGATTGGCACACACATTCAAAATAGCGGTGGCGTGGAGGCTTATGGCCTCACCAATGAAAGCCTGAAGCAGCTGACTGACGGGCTGGTAGCGCAGAACGCTCAGTGCTTGGAACAGCATCTGGCCACCATTGAGACCTCACTCAACAGCTGTTTTAGCCAAACCATTATTCAGGCCACTGGCGACATCGGCGTGTTGCAAGTCCGCAAACAAATCGCACAACTCGGCACGAGTGGCCAAAATCTAGATATGGCCACGATTGAAGCGCGCACGCGGGAATCACTCACGGCCTGTATGCGGGAAGCGGGTGAAGATCTAGAAGCGCTCGCCAGCAAAACCAGTGAATGCTCAACGCGAGTCACAGCAGAAATTAGACGGCTGGTGGCGGGTCAATTCATTGACCTCTCCCGCGCTGCGATTGATCTTATCTTTAACAATTATTCCGCCTGTATCGCGGCAATTCCAACGAACGCGAGTAACAATCGCCGCCGCGAAGCGACCACTCGCTGCCGAGAAACCATGCAAGCAGCTGTCGCAAGCTTTCTCGCTCCTTTCAGAGAAATGACTCGCTCTCGCTGCAACCAAAATGAGGGCGGACTTGGGATTGAAGTGAACATGCTTGATCTCGCCGCCGCAGGTATCGTGGCCTTGATCCAAGAGGGCCATGCCGAACCACAAACTCGCCAAGAAGTTTGGGAACTCATTGATCAAATCGGCAATCTGGTCAGTGGGGAGTCTCCTGACGAAGCCCGGCTGGCCTTAATCAATGATTCGTCGACTGATGAGGTTCTTCGCAGCGTGATCAATGGCGTGCTGGGAGAGGCGATCAATGCCATTCCAGAAAACGTCAATATCTCTCCTCGTGCTCGCCGTGAATTAGTGGACGAGGAATTACTCAATGGCATTTTCACCAGCGAGGTCTTGCAAGACGTCAAAGCTGCCGCCGCCACCTTGATTCAAGGAGCGGCTTCGGGTCAGGGTAATCTGTCGGTTAACGGTGCTGAACTGCAGATGGCAGTCGCGCGCGCTTATCTTGATTCAGACCAGGTACGCACAACGCTGTTACAGTCGCAAATTGATGCACAAACTCGTCGCCAACTAGGCCCCTTCAATTTCTTGGCCCCCATGGTGGGTGGAATTATGGGAATGAACTTCAACTGGAGTAAGGTGAGAGAGACTGAAGCCGGCCGCGCGGCTGAACAGTGGGTGGTGGATCAAGTCATCTTCCCCATGATTCGTGGCGAGCTGTCTCCCGAGGCTTCTGCGGAACTGCAACGAGAAGCCGCCCGTCGCATGCAAGCGGCCATGCAAGGAAATTAACGTCGAAAAAAATAAAAAGCCCCGCTTTCGCGAGGCTTAGTTATTTCGATTCGGAAGAGATGGTGGAGGTGAAGGGAATCGAACCCTTGTCCGAAGGACCTTCCGAGAGAGAGTACTACGTGCGTAGCTCATGAGTTAGCATGAGCACTATTTTCAATTTTTGTAGAACTGACAAACACCCGGTGATTTAGAGTTTCCCGGCGAATCTCCTGCAGGTTTAGATTTCGGAGGTCCCAGCGCGACCTCTTTACCGGCTTTTTGTTATCGGTGCCGGCCCCTCAGGAACCAATTAGTTAAAAACTAATTAAGCTGCCATTGCATATTCGTTGCCGAATAAAATGTGATCGACTTTTATAGTGGCCGGCCGATCAACCACTGCACGCACTCAATTCTTCTAGTCCCCCGTCGAAACCAGGGCACCCCCGAATCTTGTGGTCTTTAGTATAGCATAAGTTTACTTCCGCTGCGAAGAAGCCCTGCAACATTCACTGTTTTAGGTATAATCACCCCATGAAAACTCTCACTGCTATCTTCTTCTTGCTTCTTACTCTCCCCGCAGTAGCCGCCGACTACATCATCGAGCCGGGCCAGCTACATCAGAAGGGCACCGCCGAGATCGTGATCGTGCCCGATCCGATCCTCTTCAAGGTGCGTATGAGTTACGAGCTGAAAGAAAAAGACTTCGTGCCCGTGCCCAAGAAATTCCTCAAGTCAAAAAAGACTATGGAATTTCCCGCCGAGTTTCGCACTGTGAAGGGCTACCAAGCGCTGGAAAAAAACAAGACGATGAAAATGCCCAAGGCCGAGTTGAAATTCATCAAACGCGCCACCAGCGGTGGGCTCAAGAATGCGTACTTTGTGGACGTATTGCCCACTAACAAAAAAAGCAAAATCAGCCTCATCTACCATCCGTCACTGCCGGACACCGGCTGGCAGCAGATCACCATCACCATGCTCAGTAAGATGCCGATCTTGGATGGCTACGAACTCAAGGCGAAGATTAAGAAATAGCAAAAAGGTGCCGGGTTCTTTTTGGACATGGAAAAATGGGCTTTCAAGTTGCTATTATTTTCTATGAATCTCGACGATCGTTTCTAAAATCTGAGACTTGAAACTTTAAACTGTTCCGCCATGTTTGCAGTATCTCGCTCGAGGTCACTAGAAGGGCTTAGCTTTTCATATACCTCGCTGAGGTATATGAGTGGCAATTCTTTCGTTCAAAGATGACGCAATTGAGAATTTCTTCTATGATGGAGTGATCCCTATACGAGCGGGATGGGCAGCTGTCTCAATGCAAGTTTTATATCGCTTAGAAAAACTTAACTCTGCCAAGCGAGTGCAAGATATGGCATTACCGCCCGGAAATCAGCTTCACAGACTCCATAGCGATTTTGCTGACTTCTATAGCGTGCGCATCAATCGGCAGTGGCGACTGATCTTTCAGTGGAAGGATGGAGACGCCTACAACGTAAACGTTATCGACTACCACTGAGGTCAAAATGAAACGTCAAATCACCCGTCCACCAATTCACCCAGGTCTTGTTCTCAAACATACCATCCTCATCCCCATGGGCCTGACACAAAAAGAACTCGCCGAACACTGGGGGGTGGATTTCAAGGTCGTGAACCGACTTTGCAACGGACACACAGGGGTTGACATGAAAATGGCCATGCGCCTCGCTGCTACTTTTGATACCAGCGTAGAACTGTGGCTCAATCTTCAGCGCAGTATAGATGAATGGGAAATCAAACGTTCGGGATTTAAATTACCCAAGTCATTGGCACAGTGACTTGCCGAACGCCTTCCAACCTTAAGCCTCTCGCAAGAAATTTCGTTGAGGCCTTGTAGAGGAATTGTTTGCGTTTTACATATACAGTCCACTTCTCGGACTTTTAGTATTCTTCAATGAAAAACTTTGCTTTTGTTTTAATACTTCTGATGTCTGCGTCAGCGCACGCCTGGCACGCCACCGTCGGCACCTATAAAATGCTCGAAGACACTCAAACCCAAAGTGGTGGTGACGCCACGAACGCGTTCAATCCGATGATCGGCGTGGGTGGTAACTTCTCTCTTCCTTGGAGCGGTTGGGGTTTTTCTCCCCAGCTTGGCTACGTGCGACACATCGTTAAAACCGATGACTCTTACGGCGGCGACTACGAAATCCAAACCATCATGATGCTCTACGACTTCGTGTGGGTGCCGGAACTCTTCTCCGGAAGTGGCGTGCCCTTTGCTGTGCGCATGGGTCTTGGCAACTTCCGTCGCTCCACCAAGGGCAAAGGCGGCACGGTCACCATCCCCAACGGCAACAGTACTGCCACCGCACCTCGTCCCTCTAGCTCCGAGCCATCCTACACCGGCACGTTCAACCTCGGCGCGGATTTCACCTTCGGCGCGCTCGCCGACTGGATGACGAACACTGGCCTGCGCTTCGAAACCTTCACCTTCTCACCACTGAACAAAGAAAAACGCACCTACGCCTTCAACCTCATGGCCGTGGCCTATTTCTGAGAAAAACTATGAAAATACTTTTGCTTTTGCTCCTTACTCTCCCTGCCCACGCCTTCATCCTCACGGAACGTGGCTACGCACTCAAGTTCGACGAGTACGTCAAAGTCTACATCTCGTCAGAAGGCTGCGTGGCAGAAGGCATTCCCGACGGTGAGCTCGCCGACATCATTAAAGACGCCATCGAAAACTACTGGAACACTGTTCCGGAAAGTCGCCTCAAAATGAAGTACGGCGGCAAGAGCAGTGCCTCTGTCGACACCGGCATTCCCAACAGCGGCATCCTCATCGGCTGCGCCACCTTCAGCGGCTCCGACGGCGCCACTGATAACAACAAGGCGAAAGGAAGCTCCCGGATTCGCCTCAACGACACCACCATCAGCGGCTCGGTGCCAACGGATTCCCTCGCGGGCCTGATCATCCACGAAATGGGCCACTCCGTCGGTCTTAACCACAGTAAGGATAAAGCCTCCGTCATGACCTACGAAGACAACGGCTGGGGCGCGAAGCCCTCGAAGCTCGCCCTCGATGACATGAATGGTGTGAAGTACCTCTACCCCAACGACAAAAAAGTCGCCGGCCTCGTGCCGAGCTGCGAGTCCTACGCCGACGACGGCTCAGG